>LUGF01033736.1:255070-276347 GCA_001625245.1 Calycopis cecrops | reverse complement strand
CCCTGATCTATAACTGTCCTGACTGTCCGGCTGCCTCTGTCCCTACTACCACGTCGGAACCGTACCGAACACAGATTTTACTTAGTGTGAGAGCTATTGCCAAACTATTTACAACCTACTGACTATACAGCATTGTTTAAAAATTATAAAATTGTAACAAATTAGGAATATTACTTACCTAGGTACCTACGACATTATATAATCAAAGGTACCTACTTGAAATGGTGAATAAATAAATTCGAATTTGAACTATCGCCATTAATTTGTCGTCATCGACAATGCTTGCATGCGGACCACGAGGTTCTCAAACTTAAAATCTTCCGATTTATTAAAACGATTGAACGTAACGTTGGCACAAAAACAAAATTACTATCTAAGACAAATGACTGAATTCAAATTAAAAATAGCACCGCTTTAGAAATTAGAATATAATTTATTTGAATTTCGAATTGCGCGCCAAATCACAGCTAATAAAATACACAGACAATAAAAATAGTAAAGTTTTCTTGTCTTGTTTAAATGCTTTATATAAAAAAAAATCAAAAATTAAGAAGCAACAGAATCTGCGGGAAATTTCCATCCATTTTCATAACTGTGACTAAATAACTGAACAGTATTATGTTTGTTTTATGTCTGGTTATTTTAATATTTGTTTCTTGGAACACAACACTTGTACGCGCTGAAACTATTTGTAACTAGTTGTTTTAATATATTATCAGCAGATTAAGCGATCTGTAGTTGTGCGGTGGAAGAGTGCCAATCACCTGGACCGGGGAGCGGACGGTCTAATCCAGCTCGTAATTTGTGGATAGTGGCTAGATGACGTCATGCTTTGTATTGGTTTTGCTATTTATATAAGGCTCTCCCTCATATAAATAGTTGGACTAAACATCTTCATAATAATTTATGTGGTCGCTTGTTTATTGACTTCCCCTGCCACTGTGTTGTGTTATGATCAACCCTACATCGTGAGGTCCCGGTTTTGAGTCTCGGATTGGATCGCAAAATGTTATTGGGATTTTTCAATTTCTAGTTACAGTTCGCAGTCGGGAAGTGCACGGTCTGAGACCCCGGTCTTCTGAAAGGACGTGATGCCGTCTCTCATCGATTTGATGATTTCTGATTTCTGATTCTCTCGTGATTTCTCTCTGGTGGTGTCGGACTGTCGTCTCATCGGAATCGGGGAGGGAGAGAGTAGACGCTGGACGCTGCACATGTGTTCTGCACTCGCGCATATGCACTATACCTGATGTCTATGTCCTGCGCAGTTGGCGAGCGTCGTCACATCTGTAAAGCCGCTGTAGCCAAAATTCAGTTAGTTGAAAATTATTACCAATATTTGTTTCTTGTTGTCAAATTTCGAAATCTGAATTTTACTATCTTCTCATATATATAAGGGTATGTTGTATTGTATGTAAGGGCTCTGGATTTATATCTTATTACATAAACGAGAGAGTGTATTGAAATCACTTGTAATTTTTATGTTAGTTTTGATTGTTAGTGCCAAAGCTTACCTATGTTTGGTGCAAATGTTATCGAGTTTCAATGTACTGCGAACTTTCGTCTTCGATATCTCAATAAACCAGTTCTGCTGCATATTCATGGGGTTTAAATTGAAGCGGGTTTATTTATGTGTAAACTGTTGGTTCTAATATTAATGTGATTTTAATACGTCATGTAACTGGCGGCATTTAGACGCCGCGCGCCGCTCGCCCCACATAGCCATGAAGAGGTTTTCAACATCTACAACTCAAAATGTAAATTAAAGTTTTAGAGCGAGACGAGAGTGTCGTGAACCGCGAGGTACGGGACAGCATGGGTCTAATTATATGCAGGACATCAGATCCCGACTAAATATAGTATGACAATGTGATAGTAATATCGGTTCAGTGTGTGTTGGTTAAGGACTCGCTAAGAAATTTCCGTACAATTAACTCATAAAATTCCTTATATCTTCATCGCCAAGATTCATCTGCCAAGAAGCACAATGGCTAAAGCTTCGATTATAGTGCATCTATAAATTATCTAACAATAAATTAAAAACAAAAGACCAAATTCTTTAAATTTATAATAAAGTACCCAACTCCCATTGTCAACCTATCAAGACGTCAACAAAAGCATACGCTCGTAAAACATGTGCACATTTCTGCCACAGCCGGGTAAGTAGTGTGGCGGCGCGGCGCTCGGCGTGGTGGCTGGCAGCGGCGAGTATGCAGTTAGCTCAGCACTGTCATTAGTCGGCGATAAACCAACAGCGGCGGCTGATTGACGCGTCTTTAACAAGCTGCTGAATAATGTATGAGGAGAACTGGCTCCCGGCTGCAGGCAGGCGCAGCCGGGGGATGGGGCAGTGGCAAATGAGCGTAATTGCGGAGCCGCGATGTGCACTTATCACCAGCGAGCTGAGTGTAAGGGGCGGTTCACATTGTCCGGTTCTTGATACATTTTTAATATTTTCTGATAAAGGCGACCTATGTGATATAGGACTCAAGGGAGGAAAGTACTACATTGCCTCCCGCTTAGTCTCGGATGCCAAACAAGGACGCAGGCAGAGCCGGCTGCCACCTACACCAACAGTTCGCACTTTTATTTCTGTGCGGAGCAAAGTTGCGTTTTATTCACCGGCAAGAACGATAGAACGTGCGGAAAGAAATGTAGCACTTTCCTGCTTTGTAGTGCGATGTACTGTTCCTCCTGCGTTCGACAATGTATTAAACATTGTGTTACAAGGTAGGAAAGTACTACATTCCATGGTTTTTTTCCACATCTACCTAAGACTAAAGTGCGAAATTAAAGCGTAGCTGTGGGATAACGTATTTATTATAATTAAATAGGACAATCTTGTTTAAATTTCTCAGTTATAAAACCGTTTCGTGAAGCCTTTTCGCGTGGCACACATAATAGCGTTACAATGTAACAGTTAGACGAGCCTTAATACGCCAACTGGTACCGGGTACGGTGTAAACCGTCCACCACCACTCCGGCCGGTGTCATCTTACCGGGTTATTTACGGCCCACCGGGGGCTTATCTATTGTCGCTGATGAAGGTATTGGCTTATGTAAAGTAGCCGTATATTATGATAAAAAGTCTCTAGATTGTTCCCAATACTCGTGTAACGGGACGCCGTTATTGTAATAAGCTACAAGTATTTGTGTCATTGTTCTAAATACATCCAGAACATGTTTGAATAATCATCATCAGATCACAATAGGACAAATGTTTTTGTTTCACGTAGTGTTTGTTATACAACGTGCCATTGAATGACTTTGTTTGGAAAAGATGATAGTTTCTTCCGTAGCGCAGACTCAATAAGCACTGGCGAACAGCTGTGTGAGATGTAGCTTTTAGTTTAATAAATGAACTGGTTTTTATCGGCGCACAGCGGCTTTGATACGTAAAGCAGCGGTTGCCAATCTTTTGGCAGGCGCTGGCCGCAAGGCGGCAAAATAAACTAAGCGCGCCGCACTTGTGATATTCACCCTAAAAGCCCAATTTACCTTTTTTTTAGTTTGACCTCGCCTACTGAATAACTTATTTATATATAAATAAAGAACACGACAAACTTCGAGCGTTGTCAAAATAAAGAAAAATAATACCCTTATCATTTTATCCTTCATTTATTCTTCCAAGTCTTAAGTCCAGCAGGACTTAACCTCCTGTAACTCGCAACCTTGAGCCGGCTACATTACAGATCACTTCGTCTTCCCAAACGCGGCCTCCAATCCAGAACCTCACTGTCCCATCTGCCCTCTGTCTCCTCATATCTTATGCCTGAGTTGTACCGATCAGATCCTGCCCACAATATATTTGGCAATAGTAACAAAGACATTACTGCTCGCGTGCTAACTGATATACGGATTAAGATTTTCAGTTAACTGTTTAGTTAAGTCGTCGGCGAGATGAAAGCGAGTGTCGCGGGCATGCGCGGTATGGGCGACGGGCGTGCAGTTAAATTATGGTCTGGTTAATTATAGAGTTAGCGGCGTTCGGTGATCGGCGATCGGCGATCCGTCTGCGGCGCGTCTGCGCGATACGCGAGGCGAGCCGTTGTGTGTGTGTGTGTGTGTGTTCAACTGATGAAAGTTTTGATTTCAATAATATTTATATAAATAATTTGTGATATCATACTGTGATCAAAAAGTAGGGTGAAATTGTCACCTTAACTCACGAGTCGAGCGGTATGAAAGCCGGTCATTATCCTAGGTTGGTTGAACTGGATGACGTCTGCTAAGCGTCTCTATGCCAAACAGTTTAATTATCTACGAATAATAAAGTATTTTTTCGATTTTTACAATGGCTGATTTTGTTCAGCGGGGATCTTGCATCCACTTGGTCATCAAACAATCGCACTACAAGTTGAAGACGGACCTCGCTCTGAAAAACTATCCACGTCTACCTACTAGCTTTGTTTTGATTTTTAGAGAGAAATTTGCTTGAAAATTGAACATTGATATTTGGAGACATGGAATGTCATTTGGCTCAGCCCAAACTATTTTGAAGGATGTTTTATATCTCGAATTCATCAAGTCTCGATTGGTCCAACAACGCATTTTCTTTGGAAAAACTGCATTGGGTCGACTTTTTTACAGTACTTCACTTGCGAGTTGTTTGTTGATGTAGTTTACTTTGGTTCCATATTTTATTTTGTTTTACTTTGCTTTTTCTTTATATTTTTTTCGCCTCTTTATTCAGCACATAAGGCCGATCAAAATGAGACAGACCAGAACCAATTTTCAAAACTTGAACAGAATTCGACTTACGCTATTAAAGAATAAGGTTTAAATCCGCTAAAACCTGACGCGGCGAGTCAGCTAGTCATCAACAATCAAATGCTCATTTTAATTAAAAACCCATTTTTTAACATGTTGACGATGAGTCTATTTCCCTGTGATCTGGCGCGCGGCCAGGCACCTCGGTGTAATTCAGAAGTGTCCCCCTCGCGGCCATCCGTTAATTCCATATAAAGACCTGTCTAAATATTGTGGGACTGTAACGTATTCCCCTGTGGACATAAATTGCGGCTGTCACTGAAAAAGGAAGGCAGATCTACGAGGTGCGCGCCACTTCTGGCGTCTTAAAGTAGACGCTGAAGAGTTGTCTGCGCCCTGTAGTGATTTGTACCTGGGATTAACTTTATGGGGTCGTTGACTGTTAAACTATTTCAATACAACAATTGCAGAAAATGTTTGATTTTCTTCAGAATTACAAACTAATGTATTTTTTAGGGTTCCTAACAAGATAAAACGGAACTCGTATAGTATCACTTTGTTGTCCGTCTGTAGGTACCTACGTCGGTCAAGACCTTTTCCTCGGAGAGGCGTTGAAGTACAAAACTCAAGTCAAATTGGTACTTAATTTTGAAGTACATATAAAATCATCTCGGCTGGATTATTTTTTTTTCTCGTAGGGAATAACCTCACTGCACACTTGTGCCCTCACCTTCATAACTTGATAATAACAAACTTATCAAAATGATGATGATGATATCGTCATTAATTTACGTGGCCCTTGATGTTATTTACATTGAGCTAATAGTATGTAATCCCGGCATTAGGTGTGTCGTAACCACGCAATGCACACTACAGAGTTGCGCGGGCGATAAATTCGGATTTGTGCCTGATCCCGCAGTATATTGTACTTACTTGTGTCCTAACCATTATTTTACCCATTTCATTGGCTGTAGACATAACGAATACGTCTATACCAACAAATGTTGTAGGGCCCCGTACCTAAAGGTTTCCTACGGGAACCCATTTCGCCCCTGTTCTCTGCAAATCTGTTTGTCACAGGGCTGTTTCACTAAAAATGTAATAAAACTTACAGGTGTGTGTGTGTTGGCACTGTAGCCGCCTTTACAATAAATACCAGGAGATACAAAAAGTGTCAAATTTTGAGGAGGACGTAGAGGGTACCTCCCTTGTCTAGATACCGGCGTGCAGTGAAAGCTGTGCTGTCGCGTTTCAGGCGGTGTGTAAGTATGCGGTAGCCAATGGAGGAGGAGGAAGGAGGTTAGCGCGTCTTCATAAATTCTGCGGATGTCCATGAGTATTGGCGGCCATGAAAATGTCCCGACTGCTCGTTTGCCCCCTTATGCTAAAAATAGTGTGTGCTTTAGACCACACAACGGAAACAAACTTTTAGATTTTTTTAGTTACAATGACAGAACATATTATGATATTTATTTTTTGACAAAAAAATTTCACTTAAACATAATTTGAATTTAAATGACAACTTCCATTGGCCTCGCCCGATGTGTGATTTTCCCCCCAAGTCAAGCGCGCGTAAGAAGTTTTGCTTAAAAAAGGCAATCTGTTACGGTACACGTTACTACTTATGTGTGCGTCGCTTATGCGTGTGTGTTGCGAAATGTGACACGAGATGATGTAGCTGACAAAATGAAGGAAACGTGGACGTTACTGATGACGTCACATCAACGTAATTACTGCGGAGACGCAGTGCAGACACTCCGACTGACGTGTGAGTGAGTGAGCGTCATAAAGTGCGTGCTTTATCCCTTCCGTGATTATGGTTTTGGTGAAAGCGGCGCCGGGTAAAATTAGTGGAAGGAGGTAAGGGCGCGTCACACGGACTGCGGCTGCGGTAGCGCGCTTTAGGTTATTAAAGCACTGGTCCATAAAATTTGGTTGTCATTAGTTTAGGGGCCTGGGAAGTATCCTGTAACGTACCTTCATGTATGTGTCAATAATAGTAATGGTATTCTTGTGGTTGGTCTAATATTAAATGAAGATCGCAATTGATATTGGATTTTATTTCTCGTAGATAGGTCTTCTAACTGACATTGTCTTAGTTTGTTGTACGTACGTACTAACGTAATGAGAATGGGGGAATAAAGAGAGCGTGTATATATGTTCATCGACAAATAGGTTCTTTCAATAAAGAAAATTAGCTGCCTTATCTGAAACTCCCTGTAGCTCTACTAATAAACGACTTGCTAATACCAGAGTACAATATAATAATACTCAACTCAATTTATCAGATTTTAAAATCGAATGTATTTTTTTAAACGAAACGTATACTGTTTTACTTCAATATTTCAATTATTTAACATTACAATAACCGTAGACCTAATTTTAACAAATTATACAAAAATAAATATAGTATAATATAAAAATAAAAAAAAACCATTATAAATTTCCATCAAGAAGTGATAAAACACTCCATCAAGTGCAGCTTATCTAAACACACTGATTACTCGGCGTTTACTTACTCGTTTATAATAAGCATAGAGCCGTTGAGCTTGAATGTCGAGCGATAGAGGTGATAAAATACTGGTTGCGGTGATTAATGTGTTATCAAAGGTATCAATAACTTTCTACATTCCCGGCGTGTCTCGGGAAAATATCTGGGTGCTGATATCTATTGTGTGGTCAATATAATAAGCTCAATGTTTTATACATTCAACATTTAAATGAGATAACATTTTGTCACAACATATTGTGTGTTTATGCATTAACTAAACAAAGGCAACACGATTTATATAAGAACAGATTGAGTGGATTAGGTTATGTGAGCTGTATCCCTGACAAAGGACTAGTTTCATTATCTATGTGCAATTTGATAGCAATCGCTCCAAGAGAGGCTGTGAAGTTTTTAGATAGGCATTTTTTATGCAGGATCAATTTGATAAAAAAAAAGTATTTTCATGTTATTACAGATTCTTATCTGTGGTATGCCAATGTTCAGTAGTTTTTTAGCACAGATATATTTTCAAACTTTCGTATTTGAAATATAAGTAGGAAGTTGCAATTTATGATGTTAGCTTATCGACAAAATCATTTATTTTAGCCGAGACTTTTGTCTTTACTTTTCCTAATCTTCTCTTAAAAAGAAAAAATATTTAAAAGGATAGGAAGATATAAAGAATGATGTTGCTGAACGAAAGAACCGCAAGTTCGCAGTCCGTGTGAAGGTGACATATGAAGACATGTCATATAAGGTTACAAAAGTGTAAGAGTTGAACTGATCTAATAGAATTGAGGTGAAATGTGAGTGTAACGAGGTCGACGTACTGCGTCCGGGACAGGCCGGGACAGGGATGTCGTGGTAGTGATATATGCAGCATACTATGTACAGTACAGTAATAAATGTGATAAGAATAATAAGGACAACTACTCTTTTGTAGATATGTATGTATATTAAGAATTTCCTGTAAAATAGATTGAGTATCCCTACTTAGTATTATAAATGTGAATGTGAGTCTGTTTGTTATCTACGGTTTCACGCCAAAACTATCATCATGAAATTTTGTATATTCTTAGAGGTATTAGAATGGACATTATAATACTTTTTACTGCGGGTCGCTCATTCCTACGGGAAATTCAGTAATCGCGAATGAAGTCGCGGGCACCAGCTATAGACTATATTTTATTATTATTGACTATTTTGGACGCTCAACGAACTCAACAGACGACACGGGTTGGCTAGAGTTATTATATAAAGCCTGTGTGTGTGTGTGTTTGTGTGTGTGTGGGCGTCAATTACATATACAATATACATATCTATACCCACTGTTCGTTTGCTACTGCTTCACTCATCCGTGTGCAATAAAAACATCATATAACACGAATTCTAGGGTTCGGTATATAATATTAACAGAACAGCGTGGTTACCAGCAGACATGTTGTTTGGTCTGTCTGAATGTAGTAGCAGCAGAACACGTTCACTTCTGGAAGGAGGCCTTCTCCAGGAGGAGGTGGCCTACTTCCAGGTCCACGTCCACGTCCTCCACAAGTGACGGTCACAAGCGACCATCCAGCGACAGTGACCAGGTCATCAGTCCACCAGACGGCAGGCCTTCCGTCTGTATGAATGCACCCGTCGTACCTATGGAGGTTCAGACAATAAGAGAATGTTCTGTCTCATTAGGACACGCGTCATCGTTGGATTGTCTGGTTTAGACATCACCTGCTTGAAGTGTGGGCTACACTGTCACTGTGTATGTATACTTGGCCGCACTAATCACATGAATTAAATGTAAAGGGTACGTACTTACTAACTCTGTAGCCATCGCTCGCTCTAATTTGTCTACTATTTATATATAAGCATATTCTTGATATGTTGATTATAACAACAGCACAGCCGACACAGCCGGAGCAGCTACCGACGGAACCGGCGCAACACGACGCCGGACCCCCGTGAGTCTGCCGCCCGTACCGCCCGTAACACCCGCAACACCCGTCGGACCCACATCGCGGCCACACAGACAAGTATGCGGAACCGAAAACAAAAGCCAACCGGTTCCGTACCCAGGCTACCTGGCTTCAGCTCCGACCCAGTATTGAGTTACGGTGACATCTAGAATAGCCATAAGCCGATAGCGAATAAACCAATACGGATATTGGCTTCAACAACATGCTATCATGTGTTCGTAAGAGAATTAAGAGTTGTGTCACTATATTATAATTAAGTCAATAAGAAGTATTCCACTTAAAAATAAAACAAGATTGAGGTCCCAATAATACAGACCATTCCACAGATGAAAAACAAGCCAATCCAAACATCTAGCCCGGTATTTCAAGGATGTTAAAAACCTAATTGTGAAATCATAGTAAGCCTTTGATTCTCAAATTATAGTGCGGCCAAAATAATGACTTCATTCCGAAACCTAAGATTTAGCTCTCGGGAGTATAATGCACAGTAAATACAAAGTTCCAAGTTCCACGGTATGTTTATCTGAAGCTGATTTACGATAATTTTTGCGATTAAATATTCCAAATGGCGTTTGTTGTTTAACTGCGCCGGTTAAACGACCAGTTAACACTTTATTGTGCTCCAGATTTGTGTTCGGTTATTAAATAAATTATTGGATATTAAAGCTTTATTCGGATCCGTTTTAAATAATTTAGTCATGTATTAGGGCGTTGCTTGTGACGTGGTACTACATCGTTTAGGTTTAACAACATGTATATTGTTTTAAATTTACATGTAGATATTAGATTACTTACTTCTTTATTAAATAAACAAATACATGTTTGCGGGGTTCGCCTTTGATTTCGAGAAGAGGAGGTTCATAGGATACAAAAGTTAGGAATGCCGATGATGCTTATGGGAAGTTTAGAAAATAGTAGTAAAGTTGAACTTATAATTTAATTTAATTTTTATTTTAGTAGTGCCACACTGCATGCTTGCATGTAGACGAATTGGGCTGCCACGACCGGGGAGGTACCTCTCGCTTACACGAGGCCGGCTTCAAGTGACAGCTGTACTGTCGCGTTTCGTGCGGTTGCGTGCGTGTAAGTAGCCGGTGGCCTATAGAGGTCGAAGGAGATGTCTATGGGCGTCGGTAGTCATGAAAATGGCCCCCGCATTCCATAAAAAAAGAAAACAAAAATAATATAGATCATATACCTAATAGTTATAAAGTCAAACATTACTGGTGGTTACATTTTTCTAGCAAAAGGGGAAAATTAAATTTTAAAATGTTTTCTCCTTACCGTACCGTTTCGGCTGCAAGGAAGCAATCACATAGCTCTAATACAAATTAAGATAATATATTCTAAGTTAGGTAGAACAACAACTTATAATAAAGCCATATCCCAGCTTACACCTCTTAAGTGTCCAATAAAAATAAAACAACGACATAAGACAAGCACTTAGCTATATTTAGCTTGCACATATCGTACAGACAGATAAACATTCAAACATGATGACGTTAAGATAAAGTTGTAATATTTAGTACCTCAACTTTCCTAAAAAGGTAAGGAACAAAATAGTAAACTAGATAAGTACGACGCGTCCCTGCGGTATGCAATGTGTTCTACATATTCAAACGCTTCTTTCAAATAACTATTTTTCTAAAGCACTTAGTATTGTTGTATATTACGTAGATAAACACAATTACTTCATATGCAATTTGATAATAGTAAGAAATTTGCCACGAGGAATCGGGACGACAGTGTAATCAATTACGACTTTTAGTGGACTCGAAAATACTTGTAAAAATTAACTTACATGTAATACTAACACAGTGTTTTATAAGGTGGTTAGCTAAGTAGCTTTAACCTGTTAGCTACAGGCAAATGATGTCTTCCTAGAATCTAGATAAATCTAAATTTCTAAAGAAACTAGCCAGATGCACAGAACATATCATAAATGCATGTGTATACGCAGACACAAGTACACTCTATCCTCCATTCTCATTTTCCAATGCGACCGGAGAGGAAGGCTCTTCAAAGGCGGACGTGTAACAACGAAGCTACCTGACACCGGACTGTTATTATAAACTGAAAAATCCCAATACACATTTTGGTCTCACCCGGGATTCGAACCCTGAACCCCACGTCTGCTGTTGAACATGCTTACCACTAGACCAAGAGGCAGTCAAATACAACACCATCTAATAAATGACTATTTCAAAGAATTTAAAATTTTAGTATTTAAAGCTTCTGGCATGTGACCTATCGATGTAGAGGTTTCTCAATAAATACAAGCACTTAGTATTAATAGCAATGATAAGGATGTTATATTGTTAGAATGTTGATCTTGGTAGGAGTGGCTTGAATAGAAATATTCTGTTCAAACGTTTTTGTTCATTCCTTGGAGTCGTCCACGTCAAATACTTTTGTGTTTTTATCCGATTGCATATTCTACATACATAATGACTAATAGACTAAAATGTTTCCTGCTAGTCCTGCTATTGTCAGTTGCATATTCATGACCTGTAGTAGAAATGAGATACTGGTGACACACTGGTGCTGACAGACGATGCCTAAGATCACTCCTGTGACATCCAGGGTCATCTGGACTCCTGTCTTCACGGAGATAACAGGTATTCATTAACATTAACCTCACCCTACTCTCTACGGCAAACATAAGCTAGAATATGAACACAGCCTAAACGAATTTCAACGTATGAGGTGTCGTAAGGTTCGTCTTGATAACGCGAAGCTGTATGTTTTAGAAGACGGGTTTTGTTTTACATTTTAATATAACCTAATATTCTAGTACAAGTAGAACCAATCGATGTGCTAGTGTCTCGGACGCCCTGACGTAATGAGACGTAATCTCGACGGGACGGTGTTTACAGATCTGTCGGAGATAACAGCCGCGCACCGAGCGCGAGCGAGCGCTGCGTCTTCTTAATAAGATGGCAATAGCTTTTATGTTCATGTGTCTTTGGTGAGGAAATGAGCCTTCGATTTTATAGTGTAGGGAGAGTGGTTTGTTGCGTTTGGTAGCTTTTAGTACCGATCGATGCCCATAAACGGAGGTGGCACCTAACGGGCTTTCGATACTAAATATATTGTTATAATCCGATGCCCTTGAAGAATCCGGGCTCTTACAAACTGGACAAAGCGCGAATCTACCATCACTTCACGCCTGTCAGAGGTACGTCCCGGTCGTGCCGGCCCGAACTCTGTTTACTTGGATATGGTGCAGTTGTATTTATAAAATTAGCTATTAGATTGTAACCGAATTGGACCACTAGAGAGGTACCTCTTGGTCAGCCGAGACTGTCGTATAATGTCCTTTTCGTCGTGTTTCAAACACTGTGTGAAATTCCGTGGGTCCCTTGGAGTCTGTAAAACAATTAATAATAATAAGTGCACAAGTGTACGCGCAGACACACGAGCACTCTTTGTTCCATCATTCTCATATTCCGATGGGACGGCAGTCCGACACGACCGGTGAAAAATCAGGCGCAGGACCGACGGCTTAACGTGCTCTCCGAGGCACGGGGGTGTATCACCGCCAACTTCCTGACCCCGGACTGTTATTAGAAATTGAAAAAATCCAATAACACTTTTTGGTCCTCGCCGGGATTCGAACCCGGGACCTCACGTCTGTGGTTGAACATGCTTACCACTAGACCACGAGGCAGTAAAACAATTATATGTTTGTGAGCTATAATATATAGATATATAAGAAGCTCCAACTGCTCGGTACATATAACATACTGACTGTGTCCAGTACCTACTCCAGCGTGACCCGCGGGCCTGCCGGTCAACATTTCGACAGTGACGTCACTCCCGCAGTCTCCTGCGACAGCCTCTCATTGTAATTAATTGTGAATACCAGCCGGTGTCGGCGGCGATGAAGTTTGTGATAAATACTTGATAGCGAAGAGATTGTACACTGCTCTTAGATTGTGCCACAAATTATTATGCTGCGGGTGTATTTGGGAAATATTCAAGATAACCATTGAATTATAAATAATTTTGTAACAACTTTGTAAATTTTTATTTGATATAAACAGTTAGAAACCATAGACTTAATAAATACTTTTTATTAAGTCTATGTTAGAAACATAGATAGAGAAAAGACAAGAAAAACAGAACAAGAAAATCACACTGCTTTAAATATCGGTTATACCATCCGTCACTCGTGTTATCAATACCAATCTCACGTGAGTTAAAACTTGAAATCCAGCCGGACAGTCTACTCATACCGGGAACAGAGACAACCTGTATACAACTCTGAAAAACTGTTACTCTCCTTATAACGTTGTTGTAAAAAACGTAACTGTACATAATAAAAAGCCACGCGTGTTAAGGGAGGATTATGTAAGATTCCATCAAAAATATTCTGTAAAAAAGCCAAGTCTCGCAGCTCAGATATTCTACCGTAAAAAGTTGTGAGATCCACGTAATACCAAGTCGGTTAATTTATTGTGCCCCTACTATAGGAACCTTCTGTCTTAAGTTTTTACGTTAGGTATTATCATATCAATAATCAAATGTTTTACATTTTAAATAAAAAGATCGAAAGTTAACCGGCGTATAGTTATTTATGTACGTACGACACGGACGTCTGTGAACGCACTTACAACAGCTCAATAATTCCGTTTTGAGTTAATGCTCTGTTCAATCTCGAGATATCACCATTTCCATTCCCCAAGTTTCTCTTATTACCGAGTCCATTATTTGAGGTCCCGCCGCAGTCGAGGTCCGAGGAGTGGCTTATCTTAACGAGCCCCTCTTTATGGTGGCGGTCACATCTATGCTAATGTGGTTATTATCTGGAGATATCCGCAGAGGTGCAGACTTATTAACAGTCAGTGATGGTTTATGCCGTGTCGGCTGCTGCCTAGATCCTGGTAGGCTACGGTTAGGTCAATAAACTTGGGTCTTGAGCTGAGTTTGGCTGAGCTAGAAGTGGTGCTTGTTGGAGATAAATATTATAAATAATATCTGTGAACATATTAGCCTAGGCCCTAGCCCCCGTCTAAGTACAGTAAGGACTTGTGTTACGGGTACTAGACAACGGAAATATATTTAATATGTTTCATAAATTTTAAACATCCATGACCAAGGCGGGTTTCGAACCCGCGACCCCTGGTGCAACATGCTCCGCTTTATCCGAGCCCTGTACTACTGCGTCAGCCTGGTCGTCAAAGCTAAGAATCAAGCTTAATTTGGGATCGCGGTGCATGGAACTAAATACCTACAGGCTACAGACTACACATAAAACCGTCGAGAAGCGTTAACGTACGTAATACGGCTGGTAAGATGCCGGTGAGACGTTGAAGGGGAGCACTACGTGTGACGATCATCAGGGTCGGTGGTCGTCACAACGTTCTGGCTGCCTGTTTGTCCTGGTGGTGTGATTCGTCATTAGACATTTAATTTGCACTTTTATTTCGCGGGCTCATGATTGCCAACTGTAAAACAAACGATGTTTACGTTTTGTCAAATCTGACGACGTTACAACAACAAACAGTGTTGACGAACGGTAACTAAGTTTTACAGATACCCATCTGTCAAATTTAGTTCCAATTTTTTCCGTTCTGATTCACCACGAGGCGCGACGCGACGCGACGTTTCGATTTCAACCAGATCACGACTTACATTATAAGAACGATTAAATTCAATTACCGATATTATAATAATTGTTTGAAACTAGTTTATTTTATTATGTGTTGATCTTGATCGTGAGATGCATCGCGTGTGCAGTGAGCGCGGCTTATCAATATCTCAGTCCAGTGGCGCCCTCACGCTGCTTTTACACTTATAGCCGGAGTAATAAAGGTCATTGTCGTCTGCACATATCACACGTTTTCAATACAATTCTAGGCTTTCTAGATTTATTACGTCCAGGCTTTATTGAATTAGTGCCCTCGGTGGCGAATATATAAATTGCATAAGTGTCCGGTATTACCGGGGGAAAGTTCGAGAACTATGTTATGTGCTTGCTGGCTTTGTTCCTCGGATTTACTCGTTTTTGTTAGATGAAACAAGTAGTTTTTAAAGTAAGATCATATTAGGTGGTGAGTTGGGCAGGGAACAATATTATGAGGTTGCGTCAGCAAACATGCGCTGTGGCACGGGAGTGTGGAGCACACTACGTATCTATGGCATTTTAAGATTGGTTTAAATTTCCACTGGCCATAAACATCGCCTGAGAGCAGGTGCTGCTCTCCGTTCTACAGAGCGGTACCCTCGTATCACCCTCACCTTTTATAAAACTGGACCTTATTACGCGCAGTGAGGGAGTCCAATATAGGGGGGCACCATAAGTTGAAAAACTCTGGTACGTGCCAGAGGTGAGAGTGCATACTGCAAGCGTTACTTGGCCCTACCATGGGGTAAATGACCCAATGACTTATCACTTGGTTTATACCCGTTTACCTCACTTTCAGACACTGACGAAAAAGAAAATTACAGCAATAACATTGTCTCTCGACGAGCAATCC
The DNA here is from genome assembly GCA_001625245.1 of Calycopis cecrops. Taxonomy (NCBI): domain Eukaryota; kingdom Metazoa; phylum Arthropoda; class Insecta; order Lepidoptera; family Lycaenidae; genus Calycopis; species Calycopis cecrops. The sequence continues at coordinate 260,694 of LUGF01033736.1, read as the reverse complement.
GAATATGCTGCTTGGACTTTTCCTTCCACAGCTTAATCCGAAAAGTAGTTCATAAAACCTCCTTTTTAAATCGGCCAGCGGTTCGCCTCACGAATGTGGCTCAGTGGTGGCACCGCAGTTTGTAAACAGCCATTGTGGTCGGTTGTTTGAGCCTGAAAAACTCAACACGATCCGGTAACAACACATTGTCCGTTCTGGGAACTGAAAACCTGCGCGACCGATATTGTGAATGAGAAAGTTTATGTTTTAGTAACAGGTCCACACTGCAGGCTTGCAAGCAGCCGAATTGCGCCGGCACGACCGGAGAGGTACCTCTCGCTTACACGAGACCGGCGTAAAGAGACAGCTATGTTGTTACACTGGTTGATGGGGATGGGGGGAAAATGGAGGGCAGCGCATCTGTATAGCCTCAATGCGTATGTCTATGGGCTCGGTAGTCATGAAAATGGCTCCGACTGCTCAACTGTCCCAATATATAAAAAATATGCTGGTCCGCCTAAGACTGAACGGAATCAAATTGGGCATAGGTACATGTTATATTCCTGAATAATATAAAAGTAAAAAAGTAGATTAGACTTTCCGCGGGACAATCCGCGAGGCACAGCTAGTATTTTATATTACTAACAACTCAATTCAAATAACAATAAATAGCTTTCGTTTGCTACATTGGCCAACGTTTTGGTACCTCCGATACTAAAACGTCGCAGGCTACATCGCGCCGGTATGAAGTTCGCACACTTGGTCCAACGTCCTACGAGTGTATTTCGGGTGTACAAATTCAACACCAAATCATCACCAGTCTATCGTTCCCCTGCTAACGGGCATCTTTCAATAAATGCCAAGACGAAGCATCTTCTACTACCCATAACCCACGGCGATATTTTCCCGCCTGGGACCAATTAGAAAGATAGACACGTCGTCGTCTACACCACAGAGCTTGTCCCGTGCTGCCTGTAGCCTAGCAGGGGACATAGCAAGCTACATACATAATGAGGGTCTGAAAAATGTTTTGAGATAATTTTATGTTACGTGCATATATTGTGAATGATTGTATTCAAGTGTGTATGAAAAGATCTGTTTAAATGTTTTTTGATGTCATCTGTGTAGAATACTTAAGTTTATTGTCGGCGTGTTCGTGGGCTCACCAGGTGGCACAAGCGGAAGATCGAATCTCTACATAATTTGAAATGGATTTATAAAACAATGATAGATATGTGTGTGTTTTGTAAAATAAAGGTATATTTATTTACTTATAATTAGAACCATCACCCATTTGCGGCAGTAGTGTGTAGGAGCCGGTCCACTTACCTCCTCGTCCTCCTCCCACTAATTACCCGTGAGTCACCTCCAGCCACAGCGCCCCGCGGAGGTCGTCTCGGGCGGCGCTCGGTAACAATGGCGGCCCGAACAATGTGCTGTTGTGCTTTAATGCCAACAACGGCATCGCTCAATTTGTGCTCCCTCACTTTTTCCCATTAATTTGGTTACAATATCGATTCGATAGGGATGCGACAGTATCGATTTTGAGATATCGATAAAACGCTTTAAATAATGCAGAAATAATTGATATTTCGAAATTACAATATCGTGGATTCCTCTTATAAAATATCATAAGTAAGGTTAATAGCATATATAGCCATTTATATGTTTGAAAATTAAAGACCCTATTCTTAAATCTACAAAATGTTCTGCGCAGGATTATAATTGTTCTAGGGGTCCATTTTGAACGGTCATAATATTATATTTGGTTTCTCTGAAGAATCTAAGACATTTGTCTCGTCATCTTTAACTTCTAACTTTTATTTCGTACTTGCTGTTACTATATAAAAGTCAGGTATTTCTCCAGCAGATGTTTCTCATAGCAGAGTGATACACCTACTACAGCTGCATCGTCTGAAAACTTGATTGGTGATGTGTAAACGTCGATAATATTTTTATCTTTTCTCCCTCGATATGCTTGCGCTGCTTATTAGTAACATCACTATAACTTCACACGTAACCATATTAATTGTAAAAGTTACTCCCGTCCTCACGGCCGGAGCCCTGCGGCCCGCAGCCCGCAGGCTGTGGTCAGGCCCCGGTCAAGTATAATGCATGTTTGTGAACACTCCATTGCCGAGGGAAATGGCGCGGGAATACGAGTCCACCGGCCGGCGACATGTCTGCCAGTGCAATTAAACTCTGAGAAACACTCACTGCCCCCGTGACCCTTATTGCACCCGCGTAAAAATGGCACGACTGGAATAAAACTAGGAATATGTTAACTCGCAATTCTCATGCCGCAAAAATACAGACCCAACATTTCATAAAACACTGCAGTTCTGCATCACAAACATGGCGGCACCAGATTTGCTGTTAACATTGTTATTGAAAAGGCTTTTGAAATTTTGCTAACCAACAATGTAGGTCTATTGTACACGGTAGAATAACCCGTGTGAAATTCAACTACTTACTCATTATTTAGCAAAAAGATTTGCCGAATTGAAAGATACATAAAACCTTTCGTATTCATAATAATAAATAAAGAAATAATTGGCCGGATAATCGTTAGACCTTAAAAAGTCCTGAGTATTGTGTCCATGTCAAGTAATATGACCGACAACAAAACTTGATCCCCTATAAGACCCTCGGATAACAGTAGCCAGTCACCCAGGTGCCAGCATCAATGCGCTCTCGTAAGTCCGCGTCAGATACTAACTGTCTCAGGTCATGTCTGTGATCCTAGGCCCTGGCTCAAGTCTGGAAAGCTAGGACTTTAATAATTGAATGTGAAATTTACGACGGGAAAGTGAAGCCTTTCTCGAATTGCGAGTATAAACTCGATACACGTCTTGTACTCGGTACACGCTCGTAAAGTAAATCGGATATCATATTTAATGGATTTGACGGGGTTTGATAGTGTGCGATACGTGTTTGTTTTATTGAGTAAGGTCTCTTTTGTCCGGTCCTTCTTAGTCCGCCTGGGTTCAGGGATAGAGAAAATATAGGATTGAACATTATTCTACTAAACCCTATAACTATATAGCTTCTAGCTTTTTTCTAGCTAACGACATTTCATAAGTTCAAAATTAAAATTCGCCAAGTCCCAAGTCGTTCAGAATTTAGCAGGGAACATTGATCTATACACAGACATAGAGACAACGTTCCCAAAACATCTCACACTCAAACAACTCCATCTGATTCAGCCAGGTAAAAAGAACCGCGTATTTTCTTAAAAACATCATCTATAGACTGTATATAGGCAGTACTAGTGGATGAAGCAACTTTCAGATAAGAGACCATAATTATGACGATCAGATGTTCAGGCACGAGCTTGTGTGGCCCTCTAACTGGTCACGGCGTGATGATGACGATGACGTAGGCTTCGTTAAGAATCAATGACTAGCCAATGACTAGCTAATAGACACGTGGAACTGTAAATCACATCTTTAATGACAACTTTGTCACAATAATCTTTGATTGACATTTCGCGTGTGTACGACAACGCGCAGATGACGTGGAGCTAAACCGGAGCAGCCGACTTCAATCCCTATGTAAAGGGAAGAAGGACGATAATGGTGTGCGTGTATTTAGTTTATTGGTGTTTGTCATAAAGTACAGTCCGTTGTAGTTGAATGTCAGTGTATGATAAATGTACAGCTCGCCTTGATAATGTAATTACTGAATGGAACCTAAAAGAGGCAGTCACTGCGTATGATATTTAACTACAGGTGCGAGTCGCGCTAGCGCGTTGAGGGTTCTGTACCAACGGGAGGTGACATGACAACTCGAAAAGTTGACAAACTTCCATTTTGTATGAAGTTAACTACAATTAATGCAAGATTGTAATGGTTTTCTTAACTTTCAGTGAACTTTCTTTTCTTTCTTCATCTGTCAGTAATTCCTTACCTAAAGATAATAAATACTTAGTCAATTTTTACATTTTTTTTACGTAAGTATTTTGTATATTCGTCCCTACTTACTTGTATATTCGTTCTTGCCAAATGTCATGATTGTAGGTATTATAGTACAATATACTCTATAGATTTACATTTCCGTCCAATCGTCAAAATACGCCTAAAACAATTTAATCTTCTGATAGCGATGCATGTTCAAGAGAAAGGTCTGAAAAGGAGAAAGGAAAAGAAAAAAATATACAGCCAGATGTTACAGTGCACCTAGGAGTGTTATGAGGTACAGAGCAGTAACAACATCACATAGTTTATGAGGTAGTGCACCCTTGATACAATGGCTCTGTGAGACTACTGTGGTCTGTGGCCCAATTAACACGTTCGCTGTGTAGGTGCCTCAAATACAATCAGTTTCAGTGAGTGCGTCATAGGGACTTCTAGATCCGATATACTCGTCACCTCGACACACGGGCTGCACTAACTCAATTGCTTAGTTATGTAGTGCGGATATCTGTTTTCTCTGGTCGGAAGCGGGTTTATAGCATCCGATACGTTTTTAAATTCGGTTAAGTGAACACGTTCATTGCGGCATGGCCAAATGAATGATTAAATTAAGAATGAGGCAATGGAGTCCAACAGATAGACTATATGCGGACCTAGTAGTCGGCTCCGAATGCTCGTTCACCCCTCACCTATAAAATCCTCCGTTACCGCGAACAATACGCAATGAATTCTCCGAGCGTTTAGTTCTGCCGTAAAACTTACCTACGGTAATGAACCAGCGGAGGTGCAGGGCCGAGACAGTGAGGCCGCGCACACACCGCCGACAGTGAGTAATTAGCCGAATAGCAAGTTGCCGCGAGTGTGGCCGACCGACACCGGGAGAGGACGACTTTACTGTCGTGCATGTGCTGAAAAAAAACTGTGATTGTATTCATAAGAATTTTCAATTGATCTTTTTGTGGCTCTTTTGATAAGATATTATGCAGGCAGGCAGGCTACTTAATATACCTAGGTAGGTACCTGCATACATACAGCGGTAATGCAGATGCAGCAATCCATAGGGTAGATTTTTTCGCCTCAACTTCCCGGTTTAATAGGCTCAGCCGAAGAAGCCTTAGCCAAAATTCTTCTAAGATGACAACATTATAGCAAACGTCTACCAAATAGCTACGTTTTTCTTCATGTTCATGTCGGTTACACAGTATGGACGCACCTTTACACGTCATGCGAGTGATCTAGTTCACGGTTTACAACTGCAGCGTCCGCCGTCCAGTCTACTCGGAGGTGGACCGCGAACACGGCGCGGCGAAAATAACTAGACCAGACGGGATATATGGTTAACATAATATAATCACTTCCTTACATCGTCAGTAGACGGGGGCAAACGTACAGTCGGGGCCTCTGTATGACGGGAATATACAGATGGACGCCTAGTGCCCTGCCTGCAATAGGCTTCACGTAACGCGATAGCATAGCTATTATATCACTATAGATAGCATTTTAGAAGGGCATAATCAGTGTACTCGCAGACGCGAGCGGACACTACCGTAGAGAAATGAGGCGCGATGAAAGATTTCTCCACAGCTTTAAGAAGACATATTGAAATAAAAAAATAATTATAAAAAGATATGTGGTGTCGTGGGACACCAGGTAGGAACGAAGTGGAGTGGTAATAGAGAGAGAAGGGATGAGAGAACGAAAAGAAAGAGGGAGAAAGAGAAAGGTATTATA
>LUGF01033736.1:235376-246859 GCA_001625245.1 Calycopis cecrops | reverse complement strand
GGTGATGGATGGAGGCCGGTGGGTGTGACCAGTAGCGGTGTGATTTATCTCACGTTCTTTTGCTGATTTGAATCTGGGCTAATACGGGAGCTACCTCTCTGAGAAGCGATGGATTTGTTGTAGCGAGAGTTTAGCTTCGTGAAAGTCCACTGGTTTAGTAGGGGATATACCATAAGGTGATTGTTTATGGGTGTTGGTGTCGACCAAAGACGACGTGTCGTGTGACGTCGAACGCACGTAGCCTTATACTATGCTAAATAAAAAAATCAAGAATTTTAATGTTGTTAAAAAATTCCTGCAACTTTTTCAACTAGATCAAATAACATGTCGGTGTATGTATGGACGCCCGTAGGAAACGTCAATTTTATCTGAATACTGTATAAATACGATACTGTTCATGTTTTCTTCGAAGCTCATGCTCGATCGATTTTTCCACAAAGAGTTATCAACATCAGACTGGCTGTGTGGTGACTTTAAATACCTACTACATGTTCTACTCCAGAGGTAGTGTAATTTGTCGGCTCCATTCGATAGCTAGATTTCAATATTGTGTAACTATTTAGTGCTAGCGTCCTTTTTTATTACTACTAGTTCTGCCACGCAAGTGTCTCCAGACTTGCGTAATATCTATACCAAAGAAAAAAATAATTTCTTTAAAATCTCTGATAATTTTTTTTATGTTTTTGCGTACAAGGCCATTTAGTAATTTTTGCATGACGAATGAGTTATATGTACAACTAGCTGAGCCCCGCGTAAATTTCGATCCCGTGGAAAATAGAAAATCATCCCATGGCATCCCTTAGGAACATTTTTTTGGGATAGATCCTATGTGTTAATCCAAGTTACTCTCTATGTGTGTGCCAAATTTCATGAAAATCGGTTCAGCAGTTTTTGCGTGAAGGAGTAACAAACAAACAAACAAACAAACATACAAACTTCCACATTTATAATATTATTAGGATAGGATGGTGATCGGCCATCAGGTAAAAGTTGCTGATGATGGTGATGTATACGACTACAGTTTATTCGAAATAGCAGGTGCCTAGCAAGCGGCCTTTGGGGCTAACTGTTATCAGTGAGCAGGTCGGGTCACTGGTCGCACATACCGATTCTAAAAACATGTATGTATGACATATTAAAATAATGTTTAGTACATAAAGGCGAAAGTGAGTTTGTTTTGTTTTATTTTACACGCTAACTTGTGAACAGACTTTCAGGAATTTGATATGGCTCCAGCGTAGTCACGTAGTAAGAGGACTCGAACATGACGTGAGCGGCTAGTCGCGTCTGCGCCGCACGTAGTCTCTGACAACATGCCCGCAGACATGCCGGATCCATCCATATATCAATCAGAAGCGATCGCCGACATTTATTTACACGCACGTATTCACGCCGCACGCGTCTATTTCAGACGCGAGTAAAGCCGTCCGTATTTGGACTGTTTACGTTGCTTGGTTAATGTTTGGTACCGGTGTACTGTTGTTTTTGTGCCAGCTTATCAGATCAATATTGTGTGTATCCGTGCGGTCACATATCACGGGGTTTTGGGCCATACGGCCCGGCAATAGGCATCATTATCCCGTATACTCGGCGTGCCGTGTCTAGCCTCTTGTTTCCTCTTTGCAGTATTGCCAATGTTTTCAATATTTTAGCCCGTTAAGACGCTGTATCTTAATAGATATTTGTTCAGAACATTGCAGTAACAATACGCTGTAGGGCCGATAAGGGATATTTACTAGCTAGTGTGTGTCGTGTCTGCTCTGTGGGTCCGAACTCCGGGCTCGTACTAACATTAGGGAATATATTTCGCTCGATATAAGTGGCTTTCATTGTATTATGAAGGCAAATGTATGTATTAGTCGCTACTGCCTTGTTATATATATTTTCGATCTTATAACTGTAGCGATGTATGATGTCCTAGTAGTTGATACATTACAATGGTTTCGTATGGTTGTGAGTAGTAATGGCAAACGTGCTGGGATTCTCCATGACATGATGCGCAAAAGGCGATCTGAAGGGTGGCGTGTCCGTTCTAAATGAAAGATTAAAATCATTAAAATCTTGTTAGACCTATTTTCCAAATCACATCTTACAATATTCCAGTAGGTGTATGAAGATTTGGTATTGGTGTGATGTACTATAAAGATTTAATGACTGCTTCAGTTCAGTAAATTTTACCCATCTGTTTCAATACATACTCTTAGTTGTAAGTGACCCCCATCGTGAGCTAATACAGATAGCCAAAGTTGAATCCAGACCTCTTGGACGGCGGGCGGCGCCAATTAAGCCGAGAGGGCTTCTTTTTGTACCCTAGATTATGGGACTAAACAGCATAAACGAGACTTTGATCAAGGCACGTATATCCATTTGCGCGTCCTTCAAAAAAAAACCTGTTCAAAGCAGAAGGGCAGACAATCGACTTAAATATAAATTTAAATAATGTTATCATTTAATAATATGAACTTGACGACACTAACATTTTTTTTGGGTGTCTCGTATGATCATGTGGCAAGTTCAGTCGTAGATCGGGTGTCAGGTTCGATACCCGGACAGATTTATATGTTGTTTACCAAGTCTTTAAGTAGTAAGTCGGCATGTAATGATGAAGTATGGAAAACCATGTTTAGTTTGACTCAACAGATTGAGAACCGCAACATTGGTCGTGGCGCCTGTGAATCCGGTTTTAACATTCATATTGACAATTTGCTTACCGCATACTTTGACGTCGTCGGTCCGTCCTGCTGTCACGTCGCTCGGACATGGCCAGGCCGTGGCCGAAACGTGGCCAAAATACTCTTCTACTGTAGGTATATAAACCTTCAATACAGTAAGTCGAGTATGTACCTACTGTGTCCCTAGATTTATACATCCTATAATTCTTCCATTTTTTTTTTGATAAAAGGTAATTTTAGTGATATTCCAGATTATAGTTTATATCTATGACCAATTTCAGTAAAATCAAAAGTAGTTTTTGCATGAAAGGGCAACAAATATACTTATAAACTTTTGCATTTGTTAAGGGCAATAAAATATTAGGCCGTGTCACCGTGGTACCATTGTACACTTCATTATTTTGGTTCATTTATTGTTTCCACAAGCTACCAGAGTATTAAGGCTTTTGTGGATGAAATGGAAATCTTACCTCTAAGCCTTTTGGCCAAATTGATTATTGTTATTAATTGAATATTAAAATTCAGCATTGTTTAGCTGAAAGTGTAACCTGAAAACTAGTGCGAAGTTTCTTCTGCACTCTAAACTAACTTGCTCACTACCGGAAATGTACAGGGGTTCCCGGGTAGAGGTGGGTAGAGGACCTACGCGTGAACTCCTGTACATTTACCTACTAATTAGCGAGTGTGCAATGCTAGTGTACTTAAAATGGTGACAACTCCTGCTGTGACACGTCGGGACAGTAACGCGTATGAACGCTGCGGCATGTTCCATTAAAATAACTTTTAATGTAATTTAACAGAAAATGAATATTAAACAACTGTTGCGTTTCCTCTCTTTTAGACTCGGTACATGGACACGTTTTCTCAGCGTCCAGTCGCAAGTCGCGCTAATCCTTGCAGCTGCCAAGTCAGTATATAGCTATCACTGTGACACGTGTATAGTCGGAGACATAAAAATCAAAATCAAAATATTTTTATTCAAAATTAAAAAAAAATGCTTTTTGAACGTCAAAAATTTCATCTACCACCGGTTCAACCCTAGCCCTGTCCTGAGAAGAACCGGCGAAAAGTACTGCTAAATAAATTTTTAAATATGTTGTTTGTATATTGAGTGCTATTATTTGACGTTATTATTTGACACTGAGATAAAAGCTGGAACGAAGTCGGTAAAAGCTTCAGCGAAAGTAAGTATCTATCGCTTACGTAGCACCAGCGTGAAGCTATAGATATGTCATCATGGTTTAAATGTTATAATTTTCGCGCCAGTCCCAGTTGCATTGCCCTAGATGAAATTAGAGCAACATATCTGCCTTATTTGGACTTCAATTCATTCTTCCCTATACACACAACACGTCTCCGATGCCCTTAAGTATCCATAATTAGACGGTTATACAATATAAATAACTAGAATCTTCAGATCTTTTCAAACTCCGGCACTTCCGTTTATTTTAATGTACGCTCTCGGGTGCTCTCGCACTTGTTTAAATTTCGTTATCTCTTTCTTAATGAACTTCTTTTTATAAAGTAGGTTAATATTGAGTGTGAAACAAATAAAGTCATAAAAACCCCATAACTCCGAGGGCGTTTGATCTCCGGCCCGTCACAACGAGGTGCGAGAGTAAACGCTCTCATTTGCCCCGCCTCTTTGTTCTACAGCTGGACGGAAAATGCTCCGGATCTTGAAACATTCAGTAATGACGCTAACTTACAGAGTGCACTACAGTTAAACTTGCCTACTACCTGCTTGGTACTGTAATTACATCTTCAAGGTTTGTAATATATTTTTTTTTGGAGTAAAACTTCGATACGCGCGCTTGACTCAGGTAGTAAACTGGCGAAAGCGTTACGAAAATCACACAATGGAAGTTGTCATTCAAATCCGAAATTCAAACTCGATCTAAGTGAAACTGTTTTGTATGTAAAATATAAATATCATATGACGTGTTATGTCATTGTAACTACAGTAATGTATTTGTGTAAAAAAATATTTTAGCGTTTTGGTACAATTTCTGATTTTATTCAAAAGCAATTAATTAATTAAGTTTACATTAATTTGAAAAACATGATCAAACTGCTTAAAATCTATATGAAAGAGATATCTATTACAAATTTTTACGCCTAGCGGAAAGAGTTGAGGTAGGAAATTAGTACGAGTTACGATGGTGAAACCAACATAAAATAATGACTGTACTGTTGAGTTTCGTGCGGGCCTTACATCACCTAACTTTGCGCCTCTCGGCTATAATAAAACTGTGATTAATAAAGAGCTAATATTTTCTGCGCTGACTGTACCCGCGATTCCCACACTTCCGCACACTGCGCCCAAGTATTTGCTTTCACTTGCGCAAAACGCGAACCCCTCATAACAAATATGCACTCCCCTGTCAGCCGTCAGATCAAAAGAAGAGCGTATTATATATATAGGGGATTTGGGCGTCGGTCTGTTTGTTTGTGGCTCGCTAGTTTATGGCCAGAGGTAGGAGTCAGTAAGTAGGTCTGCGGTGTTTATAACGGGTGCTTTGCGTAACTTATGAGCTTTAAAAAAACATTTAGTTGATTATGTTTTTGAGAGTTTTAGGATGGTACATGACTAGCATCTCTCTTGCATAAGATATCGGAATAAACTGGGTTATCTCCATAGATCTTGCGGATAATAAATAGGGAGGGGACAACCACTTATCCCTTCGACCAGAAGACATAAGTCTTCCCTGGTTGTAGAAAATGTTTTGGGCGACTTTTCTTCAAACATCAACTTTTTCTGTGGAAACGAAGAGAACACCAATATTCATCGTATTGCTGTAACGACCACTCGTTTAGCGACCTGCGACCTGCTACGTTTAGTCGAAAGGAGAATTAATCCCGCACCTGGTTTGGCTGAATACTGGATGGAATGGACTTTTAATCCAAAGTAAATAGTTTTTACAATAGGCCGTTTATCTAGGAAGGATATACCGGCGTAGGTAGTAGGAAATATTATAGACTCTATTGTACCATCACGCTACTGCGAATGGTAGTGCCCACCACGTATACAATCTTACAAGTTTAAAGAGCTTTCGTTCTCATCTTGAAATATCTATCTAAAGAGTTATATTGCTGCACTGCATCTGAATCAGATCTGTATCTTTTGCGTTCCGACATTCTTTGTGGACGAGCAGCTACGTAGACAACACTCATTTTTTTAAAGTGTCTTCGGTTTAGCGTAGTAGACAAATGGCAAAAAACGGAACCCTTATAGATTCGTCATGTCTGTCTGTCTGTCATTCCGTCAGTATCCCATAGCCATTTCTTTCCGAAACTATTGGGGCATCGTAGTTAAAAGTTTGAAGGTTGATGTACTCTGTGAGCGGCTATTCGAATTTTGAATAAAAATAAATAAATTAAAAAATAAAGGGGGGCACTCCATACATCGAACTGAATGAAAAAGTATTTTATTTCATCCGACCTGTATGTGAGGGATGTCTATAAATAGACCTTCAAAAATGACTTTAAGGTTACTAAAACCAGTTTTCATCAAAATCAAATGTTTGAAAGACAGACGTTTCCAAAGTGGAAAAATGAGTGTCCCCCCTCTAACTTTTAAACTAGGGGAGTGAGAAATCTAACAAATGTATATGCATTAGATCTCAATGAAAACTTACAACGAAAATTGTTTTCAGCGAGATATCATTATTAGTTTTTGAGAAATAATACATTTTCAAAAAACGCAAATATAACTTTGTCGTTCACACAAACGCTATGAAAAACCAAGTTATGTTATTTTCTGGTAAAATTGTCCCAGAGACACTTTTCGTTGGCACGGAACCCTCGATGTGCGATTCCGACACGCACTTGGCCGGTTTTTCTACATTAAACATAAACTTCAAATGTCAAATAAGTTTACCAAAAAATTTGACACGTTTGCCAGCAAATATGAACTGGTTGAAACAATAGTGTAGAGTATTGACGTGTCCACATCATTGTATGCGAAATAACTCCGACTAATATTGGACCTCTATTTATATCCGTGATAGACGGACTGATCACACATCACTAAAATACTCTTACCGCGACTGGGTTTGGTAAGGAACATTACGTTGACTTGATCATAATTAATTAAAGTTATTTTAGAGCATTTGAAACTTTTGTGTGACCCGAAGAGCAATGCAAAGGATGTGCTTGAAGTGGCCGCAGTCACGGAGAGAGTTGACAGGGGGGACGTTAAGGTTCTTTAAGGAGGCCGAAAGATAGACGATATGGCAACTGCTGAACAATATATCAAATGCTCGGATAATATTCTGCTAATAATAAGTTCTGCATTAAACAAATAAGTATTAGACAATAAAGTAATAGACCATAAATAATAAATAATAAAATATTTGTTCATAAACAAGTTAGCAACAAACAAACATTTTTGGAAGTTCCTCAAACAACCTCAAGACCATGACAATAAAGTTAATTAAAAACATAAGATAAAAAATGGGACAAAGTGCCTAAATATTATGTTTTCAATTTGGGACTGACTGTGGGACTACTTGCATTGTCAGCTACTTCGGGACTGAGGTTTTCTTGTGTTTTTGAAAGATCTGGTGCTACTTTTAAAACGAGCGATATATCCAACATTATATCTAAAGCTGAACACCCTACACGTGCAGGTACATTATACACAATCTACAGCCGAGCACAGCTTTACTCTTGATCTACAGCTGAGTGCTGACTCATATATCTACGAGCCGCTACATTTCGCTTACGTCTAAATGTCGCTAACCAAATTATCGTCAATCTACTAGACCGCTGTTACGCCATCAATGGAATTAATTGTGCACGCCAAAATAATGTTTATGATGGCGCAATTGGTACTAAAGTCTCTTGGAGTTATTGTCCTCTGGGTCGGTTGTACAGTAGTTAAAGCACGGAGTGTCATGTCTAATCCGATTTTCGTGTAATCGTAGATCTTGCACCGACGTTTTGATTGTTTAAGTTAAGGTTTATGATTCATTTAGATATTTGACCAAGTCGCTGTTATATAATAATTGTAGATAATTATTATATTACTTACCCAGATTGAGAAAGAATCTTGTTGATTTAAGCCGTTTTAATTGCATCGTTAAATGCAGTGCTGTAAGCTATTACTACAATTAAAACCAATACCGGTGTAAGGAAATCTACATCTACACTCGTGTTATAAATAACTGAGCAAACTTTTACCACTGATTCAAATATGTTTTTTTTTTCAGTAACAGAAAACTACACAGTAACTATTAGCAAAGCTATTAGTCAAAAGCGACATCCCTAGATCTATAATAATATTATAAGAGATGTCTTTTGTTGAACGAAGTGGGCACGGGACGGTTGGTACAGATGTACATGAGAATAGTGTCTGAGGTCGAGCGGATCTCACCCGGTGGAAAGCCAGTATCAAGTATTATCAAAATAATATATAACTAGAAGTAAAAGCTGTCAAGCCTTAAGATGGTACATTAGTATCCCACATTGAAACAAGTGTCCGGTTGTGTTGAACACCTGTAACATCCTAACTAGTGATAGGCGTTATAACATCGACTTAAATATTTCTATACTTGTTACAGTTCTGTGCACTAAATCAATAATTTAGCGTAAAACTGCATCTACATCTTTCATATAAATTCGGACCCGAGAGGAGAGAAAGAGATTGAGGTCCATTGTCCAAAACATCTTAATCGGATGGCTGTGAGTGCTCGTCCTGTTAAGGCCTGCGCAGACTAGGGATATTTCACCGAAGACCGGAAAATCTATGCAAAGTTCCTCGTACTTTGAATGCCTAGCTTGCTTTACTCCATACAGTTGTAAGCGATCTATTTTAGCGGACGAAAAGGTCCGCGGACAAAAATCCCTCATCTGCGCTGGCCGTTAATGAGTTGGTTCATAACGTTCCGCATATCGACATAAATAATCGATACGCCATAAACGGATGCTCTATAAAGATAAACGATATTAAGATACACTCGCTACTCGCTGCTACTCGGAATTCTCCAACTCGCTCCATTTAATAACGCAAATAAATATCTGTATCGGCACTCAACTTTATTGGCTTTTCATTAGTTCTGTAGCCGTCGGCGGTACATTCTACATTATTATTGCGTAATTCTTTTTACTCGACTGAGTAAAGGATGATATGTTTTGAGTGAATTGTGTCGTTGGCACCTTAAAGCTCTGCAGCGAGTAGTTTCAGGTATCTACAGTCAGTACGCTTTTGGTTTTGGTTCAGGTATATTGCTATTTTTTTATTTAACGAACTAGTTAACTTAAATATGTTAGGTATGTAGGAACTAAAATATGTTCTAGACATGTCGTCACTCACTCGTTAAAGTTCGAACTTTGTCCAAAAGTTGGTATGAGTGGGGTGTTGTTCTACTGTTCCGCAGGTTCCGCAGGGTGGAAGACGATCTTCGTACAGGAAAAACTGTCAGTATATCTGTGGTCTTGACGTTAAGAAAAGCCTATTTCCAGGAGTAGACTGATTAGGGAAGACGATGATGATGATAATAAAATTGTTTATAGATTTTTTCTATGTTATCATCCGTAGAGTACACTGCCTTCGATGAGTGATAAGACATAATGACTGCGGCGATGCCTATGACCGGAGGCTTACCAGCACGCTCACTCAATCAGCAGCTTTAAATTTATAATTACTCTCCATGACACCCAGACGAAAAAGATGGCGTTGAAGACAAGAATATTTAACGATAGCTAACATTATAGATTCTTATAACTTTAAATTTGATTGATCGTCGTAAATATTCACTTCTACTAGAGACATTTCTGGTCAGAAAGAATGAGTCAGTCATTGATAAATCTGCCAACAATAACATCGAAATACGTGCTCAAAATAAAACCATGCACATTAAAATCTACCTTTAATATATGATAAACAGAGAAGCCTTGGATTCTCGGAAAGAAAGTGTAATCGATTGATCGAGAAGTTTATTAGTATTGACAACGAGCGTAATCGATTTCGCGCGTGGAATGGTTACGATTATATCGAGTAACAATCGGATTGGCGGGCACGTACGCGATTTGCAAAACATAATTCGACGCGTCCTGTTGTTAAACAGAGAAATGATAAATCGAAAAAGGAACACGGTGCAACGTGTTAAACGCGTCATTTGTATGAATACCGCCGCCAAATGAGCCAACATATGACGAGTGAAAGATGAAGTCCACTCGCGTATCGCGAATTCATATTTACCGTTGGAACACAACAGAAATGGGCATTATCCACCGTATTCCATAGGAAATAAGAGCCGCAAGCAGCTTCGATGGGCGTAAATAAACATGTCAGCGGTGATGGCGCCACTGTCTCGAATGACATTGCGTGACAGGCATTTGATTTAGCGCGCTACGCCAAATTAAACCGCAACGCATTAGCATAAGGTGTATTAATATTCGCCGATAGCTCCAGAGATATGCACAAAATTAATGGCCCAGTTTTATAATTAAATTTTAAAAGCAATACGCCACGCCTATCAGAGAACAAGGCGACTTATTATGGACCAAAGAAATCAATGGGTTACAAGGACAGACGTAATTGGCGTACGAAAACCAGATCTATTTTAATGCTGTCATGCGAAATGTTAGCAAACACTTCGATTCGTGGAATTTTATTATCAGCAGTACCGCTCTGTCCCTGGGACACATTTAAGTACTTTTTCAGCAGCACTCCAGCTTAAGTGATTCCCTGGCGGTCTTGGGTTAGAAGGTTTGAGACACAGATTCCTACTTTTTTGTCTTTAAAAATTTCCGGATATACGCAATCACAAGTGCAGCGCACTGCGAAATTAAGTTTATCTGGATGTTAAAACATCATTGCTGCCGGTTAATTTTTATTATGTCTTGTACCACACCCATATAGCTATACTGCCGAGTCTCCAGTGGCCCATTTAAGGATGGAGAAAGGAGGGCAGCACTGCAATTATGCGAATATCTCAGGGCGTAATTAGTCTTCCCTCTTATAACAAAAAAAATATTTACCATCATTCACACGTATAGTAGAGTCTTATAGTATTTCAATGCATGTGTTTGCCTGATCTTTATCTAAGTTTCAAATGAACTAAAGCCCTATTAATAGAATTTATTCAATTCTAAAAATAAAGCTCTGGTGCAACAAACACATAAACAAAGTTGCGTGCCTAAAATGTATACCGTTATCTGTTCATTGCAGAACATATTTTGTTCTACAATTAGGACGTTATGACAATGTTTAGTAAGAAGTAGTGCCCCGCTTTGTGGCCCGTGGAGGGACGAGGAGGAATGAGATCCTCTATTTAGATGTTTATGGGCGTCGTTTGATTTGCTCGTTTGTTTATAGTACAAAAAGAGATACACAGTCGTATATTTTCGTTAATAAGTACTTAATTAGTAAGCATTTTTGTTACGATTACTCTACATTTAGGCTGCGCGACTGTCCGATTGATTTATTTTTTTATATATTCGTTTTTGAAGTGGTAAAAAATAAAGGTGTGCATAAAGAAGCCTGAAAAAATAATCAGACGACATACATTGGTAGCTAAAGGTATAACACTAATTGTATTAGCCGCGCAACCCCATACATTCTGGCTAGACTTGTTATCAAACATGGCGCCATTTCAATACATTAATAGTGATGTGTTTAGTCTTGTACTTCTTTATTAAGAAACCTTCAGCTCATTGTCGTCTCTCCAGCCCAGTTTAGCGTTGAAGTCATGCATCACCGCCGTATGTTTGAAGGTCTACAGCTATCGAGATGTCCACGGCAATTATTACCTCCACCTCACCGTCGGAGTGCCTTCAGCGAGTATCGCTAGGTAATTCAGAGTC
>LUGF01033736.1:218835-233977 GCA_001625245.1 Calycopis cecrops | reverse complement strand
GTCGGAGTGCCTTCAGTGAGTATCGCTAGGTAATTCAGGGTCAGAACAAGTTTCCGGACTTCACAACTATCGAGTCCTCTCCCCGTCTGGCTACAAATAATCCCATAAAGTCGCACCGCAACTTGTCCAAACACACACACACACTTCCAACTTTAACATGTTCTGATATTGTAGCGTACGGTTCTGTGTTACTAGTATTACGTTCGTTATCCAATCCACTCCAGATATTCTTAGCACTCCCCGCTCCGCCTTTGCCGAACCTGAACACTCGGGAAAGCAAAACTGCCGGAGTCTAGGTGCCTTTGTACTTACTGACACGTTCATAAGTTCGCGCAGTCTCCACGCGTGGCGGGCGGTTTGGGATTCAACAAAAGGGTGGAAAATCACAGAACGATGTTGCTTGTCCTGAGTCGGCAATTTCACTTCAAACCATATTGGAACCGTTTGACCGCCACCGTTCATACGTTGCCCTCCTACCTCCTCCTAAATGGAGGGGAATTTGCCAAATAACATTAAAATAAAATGGATCAGTTTTACAAACGAAACGAATACCCATAGTTATCAAGAAAGTCCGCAGGAAGAACTAATTAAGTGAAGTATTTTAGCCGCAGCTGTCGCACTGGCGAGTTCCACAGGGTGAAGCACACCTCGAGTGGCCCGAGAGTCAGCGAGGCGGCACTTGTGTCGGAGCCCTCGGGCCTCGCAAATATGCTCTGCCAAGCGACCACGGGAACCGGAGCACGGTGGTCCAATATTTGCAAACATGTGCCGCCCGCCGACGCCGCGCGTCTAGACGTCGCCGCGTTTGTTTTATGTGTATGGTGCACGCGCGACGAATTCCATATGCTTATTTGTTTTTGTATCGATTTCAAATCGATTTGTTTTCGATTTTGGTTCGCCTTAAACGAATAAAATCTTTTGCCTTGTAAGAGCATGGAAGCAATTTTTTCGAAATTGGGAAACGGAAAAAAATTCAGAACGGCTGGAAAAGTAAATCGGTGCTAAGCGTCATCGGTGTAACAAAGGGGATCTCTCCTCTCGGTCTTGGTCCTGTCCTTGGGCATTCAAACACGCAGCGCCGAGACCCTATAGTATTAACCATCGCGCCCGAGCTGTCTCCGACGTCAGACTCGGGGATGAGGGAACCCGCAGTGTCTCTAGCCATTATTATAATAGTTAAGTTAGATAAGACATTCTCATTAATGCAGCACTCTCCGCTGCGAGAGAGATAGAGGGCAGGAAGGTCTTGCTACATGGACTAACTAATACTGAAAGACCTTTTCAACTCGGACCAGTAGTTCCAGAGATTAGCGCGTCCAAACAAACGAAGTCTTCAGCTTTAAATTGTTAGTAGGTATAAATTTATAATATTGTGAAGTTAGTTACTCTGTTAGTGCTATAAATATATTCTTATAATGTATTCCAACATATCTATAGTATATGCATAATTATCGTGTTGTTACCATACCTACTTCTCCGATACGCCTCGATCGATTCTCATGAAATCGCTTACACGAGACCGGCGTGAAGTGACAGCTGTGCTGTCGCGTTTCGTGCGGTGTGTAAGTAGCCGGTGGCCCATGGAGGTGGGAGGAGAAAGGAGGGCAGCGCATCTGTATAGCCTCTATAGTCTATGCGGATGTCTATGGGCGTCGGTAGTCACGAAAATGGCTCCGACTGCTCGTTTGCCCCCTATTGATATAAAAAAAAAATGAAATTATGTGAGCCTATTGGGTAGGTCTGAGAATAGGCCAACTTCTATATTTCATGTCGATATTTCCACTGGATCTAAACTTATGCGGGTGGAGCCGCGGGGCACAGCTAGTACAGTGTAATAATTTTTGTATTTTCTTTTGTTTCAGATAAGCAGGTGACATGTGGGGAAGGACGCTAAGTAAGCATCGATGCCTTTTGAAAGCGATTTTTCCATCAACTCAGATATCGTGACGCCGGGCTATATGCCAAATAGATATTTTGTTTTCGTGCGTAAAATATAAGTTTTAGGAGTAAAAATTATATGAATTAATTATTATGAATTAATTTCCTAATTTTTGTACAGTTTCTTGAATGTTATGTGCGTCTATCAGAGTTAACAGAGATGTTGATGGGCGCCCACTTCTGAGACATGCTCCGGCAACAGCCCATTACACGAGAGTTATGTCGCCTGAACATCCTTACAGGAATTCTCCGGATAAGTTGGCGTGAAAAATGTAGACTCAGAAAAGGATTTAGATAACTAAAGCATGCGCACACTGCAGACGCGATGTTACTACGTACTGATCGTATTAAACACAAACATATAAAATATATCGTGAATGATAATAGCCATATTATGTATAACATGAAATAAAATGAGAATACAACATGCTTAGGTATTATTGTACCTACTAAAAGTTTCTCTGGTATATCTATAAATCATCAATATAGTATAATAATAGTAGTTTATGCAACTGTCATATAAAGAAGGGTATTAAAACACGAGTTTGACTTTTTGAAACGAGCTTTAGCGAGTTTCAAAATAGTACCTAACGAGTGTTTTAATACCCGTGTTATATGCAGTTGCATACACTAATTTATCTTCACTAATGCAATTAATCAATTAATCAAACATTGCGAAACATGAAATTCACGCGTAAGTGGGTACGTGTATTGTCCGACTGACGACTGTTTTACCGACGAGGCGAAGACTGCTTGACCGACAAGGCGACGACTGTTTGACCGACCGACGTGGCGACGACTGCTTGACCGACAATTTAAAATGTTCTTGAAAATAAATATTTTTATTAAATACTTTAATTTGATTGCAAAAATTGCGGCGCGTAAAAATATACTTTTTATAATTCAATGTTAAAATACTAGCTTCAATGTTGAAATATAATGTGAAAAAATCACATGACTTTACTTTTAAATTTCTACTAAACAGTAGATTATTCGTTATCTGTGACGTACATTTTCTCTTTCATTTTTTTGTAGAGCTTTGTCTCTTTCTCGCAAATCCTTCCAAAGCTGGCATTGAACCAATGAGAGCGCAGCTGCAGCGCTCTGGGCCAATCAGGAGCGAGCGCGCGCTGTTAAGGATTTTGACATACGTCTCTCTCACCATTTTTCTCTCCCTCTCGCTCTCACACAGTGTTATAATGAGATTTTACGATATCGATTTGGATAATGTAACATAATGACAAATTGAGTTTTTTGTTGTCTGAACTATAACAGTAGTCATTATAAGTCAAGTATTGGAAACATAAGTAGAATGTTACAACATTAGTGTAGATAAAATTATTTTTATTATTGCGTGTACAGCCAGCGTGTAATACAAACTATGAAAAAATATTTCTGTTACGATTGAAGTGATATTTGCTAAATTATGTTTCCCTTAGGACAACATTTTACTTATTTTTTAGATAATGTCTAATGTCTATCTATGTCTATTTTAAAGAAGAAATTAAGAAAGAAAGAAAGTTTTTTTATTGGTAACAATAACATTGAATATATACCAAATAAGTACTTTTTCGCCAAATCGATCTAATTCTTACTACATATAAGTAAGTAAGTACCTTCCTATCTACCTATCTACTTTCACCTACCTTTTTTCGGCACGAAACCTACGGTGTAGGTATATGAACTGTACTTAATCGGTTTTTAGAAGGTCTCTTTACACAATTCCTGCTCTAGTTAATACTACATGTGTACTATAGTGTGCGCTACAGCTCGCCGCGTTATTTCGGAGACGCAAGCGACACGTCCCCGGAATTCCCCCACAAGTCCGCTAACTTATACGCCCACCGGTGAGATATGGCCTATAACCGCCAATGGCCGTCCTAAATTACTCGGAAGTCTTTTGTCTAATGGCGCGCTACGTCATGGCGTCACGGCGGCATCTGCTGATGGGATTTACGAATTCCTCATATAAACCTTTGTTATTTATGTAATATTCCCTTGGCATTGTTTGTGTATATTTCTGTCTATGACTTGTGGGTTGTGGGACGTTCCGGTGGACGCGGGCCATTTAGTAAGAGATAGTGCCATGCTAGTCTGTCGCCGAACTAAGAGATGCCTCATGTGACAGCTATGCTGTCGCCTCTTGTTGGCGACGACCGTGGTAGTGCTTAATGTTATGCACATGTTTAAGGTCGTTGGCAGCCATCAAAAAGCTCCCACTGCTGGTTTGCTCCATTATAAAAAATGTTTTCTCCACACTAAAATGACACCTTTTCGCTCTTCTATACAAAATATGTCAAGGTGTAGGTAATGATAATTGGCTTACGTTGATGATGATGTTGAATCAAAAATATAAAGAAAACGCAATTGAGGCGCATTAATAAGTCATGCAACGGAAACATTTTCGAAATTTCGAAGTTGTGAAATCTGAAAATAAAATTTGACGTCTGAATATGGAACAACTGAGAACTGGCCGTTATAAATCAAACAAATTAAATTTAAATTACGAAATTAGAATCGCTAAATTTTAAGAGTGAAACCGTTCACAATTGAAATTCGAAATTTAAATTCGAATATGGCACACTAAACCGTAAGGGTACAATAGTGTTTGGAGGATCTTTAAGGTTCATTCACACTAGCCTAAGGGCACACGAGTATACTCAATTTACGATCATCGGCTGCTTTGGCGATCACGAAGTGTGAGACCGCCTGGAAGTAGACGACCAAATTTGAATAATTCACAAGATTACAAATTTGATCCTTATGCCAATATCGTAGAGTTCCAAGTCATTCAACAATTAGTTTAAACACGAAAACTGCATATGATAAAGGCATCAATGCCGACCAATTTACATCTGTCACTGCGAAGTAAATTAATATTTAGAACTATGTAGATAGAGACGAAATTCATTTGGCACAAAAGTACCACCCTTACCTGTAATATCTCAATTGGTATCGATTATTAACTCGGATTTATGTGTGGAATCGATGTTTGTTAATCGTTCGGCAACGCCTTAGCGTCGTGTTGTACGTTTATGTGTAGGCAGTAACGTTTGGACTTGTTAATGACTCTACTGACTTGGGTTCCGCAGGTTTGTCTGATGTTAAACTTTACGACGTCCATAAATATCCGTCATATCAAAAATATAGTCACAGGCAGGCTGCCGATAGAAGTGGAAATATAAAATTATCAAGTAACAACGACCTGTATTTAGAAGCACACACTTGAAGTGCCACGCATCGACGATTGGCGGTCCACTTTCCAGGGCACACATAGCATGTCGCTGACGCATGTTACTGTCGCCAAAGCGATGTTTTTCTCCTCCTAGCTCCTATCGTCGCTAAACAAGTTTTCACTTTAAATATGTCCATTACTAGTAATTCCAAGCACGAAACGCTCTCGACGAACTTATTTTTGGTTTCGAAGGGATATGCATTTACGCACTGCAATTGGTCCTGGGTGGGCAATGGTGTGTGGGACTCGATTTAGCCATGCTCCCAGGTTAAGGAGATCCTAGGGGGTATGTGGGACTCGAGAGCCTATGGCGTCTTTCACTACCCACTAAACCCCAGCGGTGTTCCTACTCATTCGCCTTTGGGGGAGCCACGGGAAAGCCGTGGCATACGACCGCGACTAAGTGCCCCGGATCTGTCAGCAACTGGGCACCTCGGCGACTGGCCAGTCCCTCACAAAGGACCGGACCCCTCCAACAGGGAGGCAGATTTTTTATTATTATTTTTTTTATAGTATAAAGAGGCGAACGAGCTGTTGGATCAATTTTCACGACCACAATGAGCATAGACATCAGCACAGAGGCTATACAGATGCGCTGCCCTCCATCCTCCTCCCACCTCCATGGGCCACCGGCTACTTACACACCGCACTAAACGCGACAGCACAGCTGTCACTGATACTCTCATGGAAGCCGAACGCTAATCAAATAATAAAGCACGCACAATCTGGGCAATAGTTGTAAAGTACGAGTCAGTTACACGAGCGCGGTAAACTACCTGGTCATCGTGACTAGTGCAATAAACACACAGACACAAATAATTAGCATTTATTGTGTTGACAATTACGACTTTAATCTGTTTATTGAGCCAAGTATACCTTGAGGTTGTGTAAGCAAATACGCAACTTGCATAAGGTTTCGTACTTCAAATATTGTACCAGGAGAGCAGTTAAGGGGTGTGTAAGCCTGCATATATATTCGGGACGCATCTCTCCCATCTGCGGTAGTGGGGCGTCTGTCCCCCTGTCGACCCGCAGCATGGTTTCGTCGCCCGACGAGCACTCACAGCAAAAGTTCAGAAACTAAAAAATAGTAAAACAAATACATATATATTTGTAAATGTCACCCGTCCTGATGATTACCAGCCCAGGGTCCGGTCTCGGGAACTCACTCTGCCTTATTGTGATTGAATTGTTCACTTTTTTACTTATCGCGTAGTGGGACAAACGGCAGGTCGTCTGCGTAATATATTGTAATAAAGCTGAAATGCGCCGACACGTCGAGTCGGGACGCTACTTTGTACTTTGACTTTCACAACACCACACATACAAAATGGTATAACCTGTCAAATCGGTAACAACCGGCAGTAAGTCGGGGACACCAACGGGAGCGTGCGGATGTTTGTGTGTCCATGCGGATATAAAAAGAACCCAATCACAGATCTTTACGAATGTACTCGGTGTCTCGGATTCCTGTTCCAGACTACTACTTAATTATGATTGCCGTTGTGTTACACTTCGCTGGTCATTTATGGAATGAATAATAATGAATAATTAAGAGGTAACAATGCTGCCTGCCGGTCGCTCATGCTACAGGCATGAAGTGACAGTTATGGCGGCGCGTTTTGTGCGGCTTGTGAAAATCCGTACGACCCGTTGAGGGATTGGCAAAAGAATGACAATGTACTGTAATGCTGCTGTAGATTATTCACGGGGGCGTAGTTTACTTCTGTAGCAGTATAACCGAAAACCCTAAAAATCCTAGACTATCACTGCCTAATTATTTCTGTCCCAGCTGGGTGAAAGATATGAAATATGAACACTTGGTATATTTATTTCAATGTATTTATTTCTGTTTATCTTTTATTATGTGAGTACATCATTTCTTATTAATATATTACAATTAATTCTAGCTAGGACTTCCGGTCACATTCATCTCGTTTTTCAGTATCTATATATATAAAACTCAAACGTGACAGCCAGCTATCAACACACAGCCCAAACCACTAGACGGATCAAGCTGAAATTTGGCATCCAGGTAGATGTTACGACATAGGCATCCGCTAAGAAAGGATTTTTAGAAATTCAACCCCTAAGGGGTGAAATAGGGTGTTGAAGTTTATAAGGATTTCTTAGAAATTAAACGCGGGTGAAACCGCGGGGCACAGCTAGTATCACATATATCTCGAATGCTCTTTAAATAATTCAAATTAATGTTTTTATTAAAAAACATTTCAATCATGGAGTTTCCATTCTTTATTAGCATGGAGTTTCCACTCGCTATGCTACAGTACACAACTTGGTTGTGTTGAATGATGAATTGATGATGAATTATTGAATGAGAGATATGATAATGTTCCGAGTCTAGAACTGCGAGAGGCTGCAATTTGCTGATGATGATGAGAAGGATCAACGAAGCTATGTTGTCGCCAATTTATAACCTAACTTTATTTTCTACTAGCTGCGCCCCGCGGCTTCGCCCGCGTAAATTTCGATATCGTGGAAAATCATTTCATGGCATCCCTCAGGAACATTTTTTCGGGATAAAAGCTATCCTATGTTACTTCTAATACCTTCAAGAACATGTGTACAAAATTTCATGATGATCGGTTGAGCAGTTTTCGCGTGAAAGGGTAACAAACAAACTTACATTCGCATTTATAATATTAGTAGGGATACACAAGATTAATAATCCAATAACGTGTTATCCGCTACGTTACTGGCGCCACGTCTCCTCGGTAATGCGGTTACTATAAAGTGAATCTGCTCTTTGCCCTTTTTTTCACAAATGCATTCTTCAAGTAAGTGGTCTGCGTCACCATTGTACGTGTGCACGAGTGGCACGCGCTGTCAACGAGAAGCGACAGAGTAGCCGACACTTCACGGTGAAGTTATATGACAAGCACTTTTGTGACCGCGCTAATATGTGACAATCTACATATAAAAATGAATGCTACGATGAAAGAAGATAAAACCGAATGCGGTGAACCCAAATATCACATAATTATTTGTATTCAGTCATAGATATCAGAACTTTCTTTATATCTCTATGTATTCAGTGAATGCTTGGAATAAAAGATGCTTGAAACAGGGAATCCAATAACATATCGACGAACACACGCATTGACTCGCAGCGAGTTGTGACCGCTGCACGACGCAGCGCGACTACGACAGATGAACACTAAACCACACACTTAATTACTGTGATTGCCCACGCGCGAGGCTGAATGCGAATTTCATTGCCTTAGTATTTGACAGTGACAGTGACATTTCCGTGCTCTCAATGCATTGGCGCGTAACTTTGACACTTATGATTTAATAAACGACGATATCTTTGGCGAGACTTTAGACGGGGTTGAGCAATTCAGCTTTTATATCTATCTATACAGTACAGTACAGTCTGTACTTACATCCTACTAACGTTTGTAAAGATGTTTGTTACTCTTTCACACAAAAACTACTGAATGGATTTTCATGAAACTTTACAGTAATATAAAAAATATAGCTAGCTAGCATAGCTAAGCTAGCTAGCAAAAATATAGCTTTCATATCAGAATGACATAATAAGTTAAAATTTTGAATTATTTTTGAAGTCCGAAATTCACGCAGTCGAAGCCGCGGGCGGAAGCTAGTTAAATATATTTACGAAAAACTAATTGTTGTCTGTAAATAAAGTAAATGTTTTTATTTTTTTCGGTAAGTATGTCTGTTTGGTATGTCGCAGGCACCAGCTAGTATATTTATAAAATATTGAATTCAAATAATGCATTTAATTTACTAATAATTTATATACGAACTATTTTTGGGACCTGAATTTTTGCTGTGGGAGCGAAGAGAAGCCCAATACAACTTCATCGGATGGCTGCGTGTGCTCGTCGAGTGACGAGACTGGATTCGGGGTCTCGAGGGGGACCGAACCTCACTCTCCTGGTGGGAGACATGCCTCCTCATATGATAATACAATATATATAATATATTAATAGCGTAGTTAAGTTTTATTGTCAAAGCCAGAGAGACAAGTGGGGTCCCTTGTCCTCCTACTCTGCCGCGGCCGTGGGGGAGGTTCACGCGTGGTAATAAAAGGTCCTCAGCGCTCTAATGTTTGAATGGATCATGACCATTAAAGCTAAAATGGAGGACTTAAGTTTTATTAATATTATTTCTACACTTTACTCCATCTTGGTTAAATGCAGTGTCGGTGAAAGTTCATTAAAATGCTCAAACGGCAAAAATCCCAAAAACAGTACATCTAAATCTAGCAGGTAAATGCATCCTTTCTAGGCCACAGTCAAGTACCTACTATCAGAAGGACAGTTCTCTAGATCCAATAATTAAATTGCTCAGGGAGGTGATTGACTGCATTTGATAAGCGGACATTAGAACCAAGCGACAGAGCGGGTGCGGCCGCGCGTCCCAGCACTGAATCACCAGGACTAATTAGTGGTGATGAACAATACCCGGGTCGAAGCTCCGTGAACCGGGAGTAGAACCGGTTGCCTCGAGTTCATTAAGTTGTTCCAACGCGTTTGCACAAGGCTCTGGTGTATGTAAACACACCTGCTGTGTACCTGTGCAGCTAATTTGTAATGGCTACTGGTTTGATAGCAAGCGGCCGTGTAATTACAATGAATGTGCCGGTGCAACGTTTAATTTTGTACCAATATCTTTAATGAGCGTTAACACTTCAGGCCAAGTATAGTTTGTGATAAAAACTGTATTGAATTTGTATATTATACACGCTATCCGAGTTAATTGCTGTGATATCTGCAGTAAATCGAACTGTGCGTTGTCTTATAAATACGTTCTGCCCAAATTTTGATATTTTAGAACGAAGTTCTAATACGTGCGGTCCAATTACCGTGTAAAACAAAAACGCCATGGAAAAAAGCGTGACAAACTTTTTTCCTATCGGTTGGACATCACTTTTATCGGTTACACTCAGATTTTCGCCGCACTGCACGCCCTTCGTCTGCAGAACACTTTTTTGGATGGACCGGACCTGAACTTGTGCCATGGAAGCGAAGAGAACCACAATATTATTACCGTTAAGTTTCATCGGATCACTATCTCACATATCAGTCGTGGGGAGAAACGACCTACACACGCAGGTGGGTAAGGTCCATTCCGATGTGAGGATTATAACATAACAATGTCGTCCGAGGCGAAGTTCGGCTACGGCGGCCCACCTCTATAGAGACGACCCACCTTCGCAATAGTTGATAATGAACAAAATTAAAACCGTGAAAGTCGGTTTAGAGGTTGTTAGGTTACAAATGGTGTAATTAAAACGATTTTGCTATCTTGAATATTTGATAACATGAATAATTGAATAGTTATATTGACATTACACGCCATCTTTACGCCCCACGTTCATGTTTCCTAATGTGATAGAAACTAGCGAATAGTAGTATCGTAAAATTATTTTTTCTTTCACTACTATTCTATTTGAACCAACCACTGAAAATATATTACTATCCATTTATAAACAAAACAAAACGATAAAAGAAGTCTCCCACTTAAAGGATCGTAAAAAACGACCATAAATTATATACGGACATAACGAGAATTTAATAACAACGCCATTGATTCACATTCTGTCCAACAATACCAGTAGTAAATGCTGACCGACATACAGACACAAACAGGAATAATATAAAGTTAAAGGGTCTATTATCAGATTTACGATTGACTCGCCCAGTGAAACTCGCTTCTAGATAAAGAAAAAGCTTTACGTCATGTCCCAGGTCAGGACTTATGAGAGGCATTTGCAGCAATCATTTGTCCCCATAGAAAGATAATTCACCAGTGTTATACGACAGCCGGTCACTATATCATGGCATTATAAATTCTATAGTGTTTTGATTAGTGTACGCAGATTTCTATAAACATTTAGCGTATTAATGTTATCTAGTGTAAAATTTTATGGTCGCCTATAACGTTGATGGAGTGTTTGTGTTATTGCTATATTTATTCGTACAAATAATTGCTTATATATAAATAAAGCAGTATTTCAAATGTGCAGGTTTAAATGAAATGTATTCAAAATTGCATCATAATTTTGGCAATTGTCTACGTAATTTTTATTATTTTCTTAAATAATAGTAAGAAATGTAATATAATTGATATGGTTAACGGTTAGTAGTTTTCTAACAAATATGTTAATGTTATTAATACAAATGTACATAATTTATAGCCAAGTCAACATTTAATCTTATATCAGACGTCAATGATGAAGCGGCGACTAATAATATTAATTGCCAATTCACAATAACTCACGCCCAACAAACAAGGCGTGATATTAGTATTGTTTGTATAAAGTTATTCAATTGTACATTATGTCTAATCTCGAACAACTTAATGATTGGATTTAACACTATTCTAGACCACACGCAGATGTCAGGCGTCCTCCCGCGCAGTGATCTATGCGCATTTAAGACACTCGTATAAAGGGAATAATGCGTGGGCCAGGATATTGCCTTGCGGCACTCCGCACACATGGACGGTAGCGGCGCACTTTGTGACTCACTGCACAATAATGAAACGTTTCAAGCGCACAACTACAATCAAATAGGTGCCCACCGTGACGAATCTTCTACAATAAGCGAGATTAATTAAAGACACAAACACTTTGTTTGCCAAGTTATATAGGAGCTCTACGCTTTTACGACAAGTAAACATTTGATACGGTGTGCGTGCTTTTGAGACTGTGCGTTACATTTGGAACACGACGCGAAATTAAGTCAGATGAAAAGAAAACAACCACTATTGTGTGTTCAGGAGGTGACACCAATAATGTATTTAAGAAATGTTTCAGTTTTACTTTCCTTCGATTGATATTAAACACTCACTTTGACGTTGAAAAAGCATTTTCTCTTGAAACCTTTTAAAACAATTCTTTAAGTGCCAAATAAATCCGATTGATATTGTTGTACCGTAAAATATTTTGAGACAAACAGTTAAATCAGAATAAACAAAATTGAATATTTCACTGCTTGTTAAGTCATTCAAATAAAACAAACATTTGGTTCAAACATTTCTGCGTTGCAGCTAACTCTGGCCAGTGCTTTTAGGAAAGTACCTGTCCCTGGTATGCATGATGACGATGTCTAGGATTTATTTTTGGCTATGCTCTAGAGCTAGGCTGTTAAAAACAAAAAAAATGTTAAAACTAAAAGACACCATAGTACACTACTTGCTCCTTCAATAACAAAGAACATCAGAAGCTATAACACCTAGTTATGATTCGGCATTCAACACCTTAGGCACATAACTTCTAAGAATCCTTTCTTTTTTTTCCCTTTTGAAGTCTAGGGTACAAAAACGATTTCGATATAATTTCAGATTGACGAAGGCGTTATTTTTTATGGTTATAAGTTAAACCAAAAAATGTCAAATAAGACATTAATCACCACAAACTCATTAGTTTCAATTGATTTGTGCCAAAAGAGTTATATATTTAATCATTTTTATTCTCAATATATTTTTAGCATGTCTCAGCAACAGAACCCACCCTGTGGCTCTCTATTTCAGTCCTGAGCCTGCGACCAACTAGCGAGATGACATTTAATAGGTGTCCCTGTGACGAGCGTGTTTATGCGGCCGTATAACGTATCTACTTTACGAGCTAGTTCGCATCGCCTTTAAATTAGCCTGATTTATGCGCGCTTTTAGCGAGCCCATTATTTCATACGGCCGCGCGACTCGCGGGTATTTACTATTGCTAACTCATTGTGCGAGGAACGTCCAGGCGTTTCTTCAACAATGGCTGGTAATGACGATCGCTCATGTTTATGTCGGTGCTTAAAACTCGGAGGATTCAATGGGAAATAAAAATTATCCATTTACACAGGCGACCTTTGCGACCTGCACATGAATATGGTGCTTTATGCTAATTGTAGTACAAGTGTATACATAGACAAGTTTTAGTTAAGTTAATGTAACTAGTGTCATTAAGTTAATTTTAAATGGTTACATTAGTTAATATTATTTAATTACATTATTTTATATCAAAAATGGACCGCCGAGTATCGAAGCCTTTGAATGACTACTGACACCCATAGACATATTTAGTATTGTTGAATAGATTAAAAAGTTCAAAGACTAGACGATATGTTGCGAGAATATGTAGGTAGTGTACTTGCACTCAGCTTGCCCGTCTTGGCGTCGTCACTCCCGTGCCCCCGGGCTAACAACTTATTACGATTCTTGCGTCGAGGAGTCTTTGAAAAGTGAGCTATTCTCTATCTTCAATTTGTATACATTAAAAATCGTCACAAAATCTGCACAGATAATAATTTTGATTGTAATAATTCTATATCATAAACTTTACGCTCGAAGTTTATTTTATAGTTCAACCTGTAAACCTGTATTGCCAATAATTTTTAGCGTCAAGATAATTCAGAAGGTTGCTAGTTTATGATTATTGCTCAAATGAATTTTACTCAGCTATAACTTCTAGTAACGCTTTAATTTCATACAGGCATTCATCAATATTGTCACTGTTGTCGAATCAACAAGAACGTCCATACTCTATTATACACTGCGACATTTGGCCTTCCTTTTATTCATTCCAACATAAATCTAACCACAAAAGTTAAGTGTGAATAATATATGAATTATGAGGTATTTAATATTTAAATGTCTATGTGAATAAAAGGAGTTTGGAAATGAAAGGAAATAAATTTAAATCGCAAGCGGAAACTGTCCACCTCTTGAGTGACACAGAATCACAATTGGCGTGGATGTTTTGTT
The DNA here is from genome assembly GCA_001625245.1 of Calycopis cecrops. NCBI lineage: Eukaryota > Metazoa > Arthropoda > Insecta > Lepidoptera > Lycaenidae > Calycopis > Calycopis cecrops. The sequence goes on along the minus strand of LUGF01033736.1, from coordinate 220,056 downwards.
GGTATATCGTATACGAGGATTGACTCTCAGTCATATGACATCGTATTTAAAGAGTAGGTAGCAAGAGTCAACAAAATATTGGCATAGAATTAGGAGTCCCTCAGGGGTCAATTTTGGGCTGCTTTCTCTTTCTTGTCTATATTATAAATGTTTATTTTATTTTATTTTTATTTTAACAAAATTACTACTAACAGAGGTATGATGAAGCAAACCACATGTCGAATTAAGGATATACATTTTATAAATAAGGCTTTTTAATAACTTTGGTTTATTGTCAATATACATCTAATATATAAAATTCTCGTGTCACAGTTTTCGTTGCCATACTCCTCCGAAACGGCTTGACCGATTCTCATGAAATTTTGTGAGTAGGTCTGAGAATCGGCCAACATCTATTTTTCATCCCGATATTCCCACGGGATCGAAAGTTACGCGGGTGAAACCGCGGGGCGCAGCTAGTATACTATGAAATAATACGAACACTAATTGTATAATTAAAATTACGTTGTTACATTAGGCAAGTGTGTGTGTGCAAGCAGTGCAAATCAATATTTTTAAAATAAAATATAAATCTAGATGACTGGACAGGTTTTTAGGTACCTTACACCGAGCGACTGGACAGGTTTTTAGGTTGCAGTGGGGCTGTCATATCTTGAATTTGGCGAATAATCTTAAAACTGAAGACTAAAAAATCAGACATTATAGAATTATTTTCTTGTTTAGTTTGTTTTAGCCATTTCACGGTTCATCATACAGGTGTATGAGTTGAGCCGACCTGGCTCTGGATATAGGAAAAGGCTCTATCAGTTTCTAGTGTCATTCACGCGATTATGAAAAGAGATAAAGCTTAGAGCTTAGAGATTAAGAGTTGAATCTTATTATGCAACTAAACACTTATCCACTTTTTGATGGAACATTAGAATAGGAATGAAACAGTTGAGTAGATGCTGCCGCGACATCCGTGGACATGCTATATGTAACAGCCCTTCGTCTTTATACTACCGCAGTTGGTGTTTTAAGAGATCGGCTGGCTATATATTACCATCCAAGTTTATGAGAGCCTGGTGGGCGTCTTGTAGCTTCAGCTGCTGATGTCTCGCTACGAAGTCGCCAGAGGTGAACGGGCTGATGATGCGCTATTTAAATCCGCGTCGGTATCAATCAGAGTAAGTCGCGCGCCGCCGGCCACAGAAATAGCCCTTCGCAAATAGCCGCGGCGAG
>LUGF01033736.1:187799-201521 GCA_001625245.1 Calycopis cecrops | reverse complement strand
CAGGCTGGTCTTGGCGAGAGACCAGACTTAACCTCACCGGGGACTGTCCGGCATCCTACTGAACAGTCCCGACAACGTCGTGTCATTCAGCTGAAACGGGTTCCCATCCCGGTCCGACACGAGCACAGAGGTGCTACTGGAGGCGCGCTAACTAGCGCCTCTTACGCACCTCCGTTCGTCGTCTGCGGGGAGAGGCCGCCGGAGAGCGGCCTCCTCTCTCACCCGCTCATCGGCCTCCTTCTGGGACATGACTGTCTCGCAGAAGGAAGCCATCGCCTCATAGGACCTGTCGTCGTCGAGCATCGCGTGAATGATACCCGACACTGACAAGTCCGCCCCGACAACCGAAGTCAAATCATGGCGCAGCGCCACCCATCTCGGGCACACCTCAAGGGTGTGCTGGGCGGAGTCCACCGCCGCACCACAATCATGACAACGAGTTGTCGGCTCCTTGTGGGCCGTCCGACACAAGTAATCACCAAAGCACGCGTGCCCGGTGAGAACCTGCGTCAGACGGAAAGTGAGGGGTTTGCGCTTTCTGCGCATCCAACGCTCAAAGATCGGGCGCAGGGCAGCAGTTAGGCTTCTGCCATACTGCTGCCGCCCCAGGTCCTCCCCCCACCTTCGCATCATTGCCTCATGCGTTAACCGACGGACCCGCAAGAGCCCGTCCGACGAGATGCTCTCACCGAGACCGAGGACCTCACTTTCCGAGACAAAGGAGTAAGTCTCGGCAAGAACCTCCGCCACGAGATCCCACGGGGGATCGCCAGCTAGCGCAGTGGCTGCAGCCCACGATACCGTACGGTACCCCCGGATCAACCTTACCGCGATGACCCTCTGCGGAGAGCGCAGATGGGCCTTGTTCCTAAGCGAGAGGTACCTCTATTACACCTATATTATGTGCAATAAAAAATGAAATAGCTCAAACTCTTGTTCCATCATTGCGCAATCTTATAATAAATGAACCCAAAACTCTCAATGATGGTGCACAATGGGTGACATTGTTCAATACAATTGACGGTGTAGACGGCGCCTTACAATAAAGTAGTTCCCCGACGTTCACACCTCGGCCCGGCGGCCGGTAGCCGGTACATTTTCACCTCGCATTTCACAGTTTTATTATGAATAATAAGCAGCTACTGTGTGATAGGCCCACTCTCATTGTGTGCGAGCGACGTCGGTCTGTGCCGCTGGACGGGCACGAGACATTATTGGGAGATACGGAGAACAAATTGTTGTTTACCAACACACTGTCTAGTGGGAGGTAGCGATGTTTGCTATTTTAATAAATCTGACTGCTAAGGCCTTCGCACTCGGGAGATGTCTCCTGCATTACGTAAGATCGGCGTCAAGTGACAGGCAATCTCTGTGAAAGCCGGGACAGTTTAATATTGTTCATGATGGACAGACACTAGTGGACAGCCCATTACTATGCAGTTTTTTAGGAGTTATGACACCAGTTGCTTGCATTACCCAAAAAACGGACGAAGCCGACGTCCCACGGGAAGTTACAGCATGAAATCCCTAAAAGTGGAATAATTTATATTTGCAGGCAAATGTGTTTATTTTTTCGTTCACCTGAATCCGTTGTTTACAGCAGTCGGTTAAAAAGTAGGTTAGTAGCCTTCCTCGCTAAATGGAATAACTAATACTGAAAAAAATTTTCAAATCGGACCAATAGTTTCAAAGATTAGCGTGCTCAAACAAACGAACAAAAAACAAACTCTTGAGCTTTACATTATTAGTATAGATGGAATTAATAACAGCAGCTGTACTGAAAGTTCATGGTTCTGCATGATTATATTATGTTAACGGAAAGTATCCTGTATTCTTTACCTTGGTTTTCCTGCGACAGACAGACGACCAAGTTTTATTGTATACGGAACCTTGCACAAGATCCGCATTACAGGAGACGTGGAGGAGAGAAGGAGACAACGTATCCGTGCGGATGTAAATGGGTTCCAGTAGTCATTAGATCATAAGAAAACTTTTTTATTATGAGTTGTATTCGACGGCTGCGTCCATGCGTGTAGGTCGTGGGTCCATATCTCGGGAGTCGATCGCGCGTACGCAGGACATGCCCGCCGCGTGTCCGAGCGACGTGCTGAGCGTGTTACGTCACTAGATACGTCGATATATCGATATCGACGGCCTGACACGACAGTACTGATCTGACGTGAGCGCCCCTATGGGGTTCCTAGTAAATGATGTAATGGCATTTAACCATTTCGTAGTTAGAGTTAGTGTACGTGGTGTCATGAGCTTTCACAACCGAGTTTGTATCAAGAGATTTATAAACGAGGAAGAAGGAAGGCAAGTGTGTGAGGATCATCATCACATGGACTCAGCTCTCTCTCGCTACCAGTGGCGGAGCTATACCGTTCGAGGCCCGTGGAAAATTCACCAGATGGGGCTCATCCGATGAATTTTGAAAATAAAGAAGCAATTTTTTTAGTTGGGATGCTCCTCTGACTGGGGGGACCTCTGAATGAGTTCGCGTCAGCAAACATGCTAGACGTAGCACAGGAAAGTGGAGCTACGCTAACTCGTGTGTAGTTTTCACCTATCGACATATTTTTCTACGGCTGCAGGTATTCTTCATGTTACATGGAATGTGTAATAATAATTATTGCTGCATGAAATCATTGCCCTTGTGGTATAGTGCACTACTATATTTTCTACGTCTGCCGAAAGTTCGAACTTTTTTTGTCTGAGTGTAACGGGAGCAAAATTAGAAAAAAATCTTCGAAATTTTGACGAAGGTAGGAGGAAAAAGAATATGCAACAGCAGCAAGGGACTACAACTCCTCCCGAGTGTTTGCGAGTGTCCCTCGCCTTCAGGCATCAGCTTGGGTGGCAAAACGGTAAGACCTGCACTTTCCTCTCTTTTGACTCGAAAGTACCTTCTACATGAATTCTTTAGGTCTATGACGCGTTTCATTTAAAAATAAATTGAAAACGACCTTCTGTTTCAGAGCTGTTTAACAAGCTACTCCAGCCCTTCGCTTTTCCGTTTTCCATTATGTTTTCAATTGTCCATTTTAAACGAGCGCTCAATGGGTGCGGACGGGTCGCGAATGGACGCCTGTAAACTAGTGGACGTGTGGGGAAGGCATGATGTGTGCACGCGGTGGGTCATGAATAATGTATGACCATACACACATCTCACAGCCTCCTGCACAAGTGATTGTGTCAAATTCATCAAGTGAGTATTAAAAGTGAGTTTAGGGTGTGGACGCTGGCCCAAGTTATAAGTGACAGCGGATATGTTATAACTTATTGTGCCCGGGTGACTGTAAATATAATGTTATAATAAGCAGGTATATCTCTCTCTATTCTCTATGGGGGATGGCTAGGGAATTAAACAACCTCTGATGTAACAAATATGAAAGTAAGTAGGTATGTATGATTGTTATTCTTTCCAGTAAAAATAATAAATGGATTTGGTTAATATTAAGCACAAATATACATTAAAGTCTATAAAATATTTCTTTGGGAGATTTGAATCTTTGGGAGAGATTTTCCGCCGGTGATACCACTGTGCACTGGTCCATCTAGTATGTATGTCCCTCATTATACAGAAATTTGTATGTGAGGAATGTAAAGTTTTAGCTGTCTATTTCCACCCTAGACCTCCCGAAAGCTAATGTCAGTCAAAAATCTATAAACTTCTAAATTAGTTTATATGTACATGTATGTACAGACACAGAGTCGCAGGTAAACTGGTACACACAGATAATTTTAAAATAATAATTTCATGAATCCCCAATTAGAGAATATCCAAATAATAACTTTCAGGATAACTTATTAGTGACTAAATCCCATTGTATATCATAATATATAAAAGATCCTCTAAGAGGTTAGCCTGCTTAGCCTCTGAAACTACTGCACTAATTTAATGAACTAAGTGTAACCATTGCAATGCCGAAAACTGGATCAAAACATAGAAGTCCTACTGAGAACTTCCTTTTTAAAAGTCTGAAAAACAGGGCAGTAACCACTGTCGTGCCCGCTCCCGCTCCAACTGGCACCACACGCGGGGTGCTGCTCCGCACCCGCTCGCAGTGGCGTCACGCCCCAGCACCGTTATTTCAACACGTAACGAAGCAGGTTTTTTGATAAGTATCACATGATTTCGCTAGGGAATTCACGTCACATGGAAATACCATCGAACGTGCAAGTTGCATGTGGAATAGGGGGAGCGCAGATAATTCATCATCAGCAACCGGTGCCGTGTGCGCGTGTCAGAGGGGGGTAGCGGCAGTATTGGTAGTTGTAGGGGAATCTGCCGGCACGGCCGAGGTAATAGTCATACCGTCGTGAAGTGACAGTATCCGGTAGCCTGTACACACTCTAAGTGTGCGGACGTCTTTGTACTGAAAGACTATTTGTCGCGTGACCTTCTATGAAAAATTTATGCTTTAATTATTACATAATATGTAATACATTATGCAGTATTACGTTGATGATGATTTTTGTGACCAGTAAAATATTGTATAAAAAAATGTCGTTTACATGTACATTCAGAGCAAACAAATAAAGGAAAGAAATATATTTTATTTGTTTTCTCTAAATGCACGAGTAAATGACATTTTTTAAACAATATATTTTATTTTAGAATTGGTAATTAGATTCAGGAAGTACAATTTCAGCCAAACTCCATACTGTTAGTGATTGTTTTATTCTGACTTTTTTATGGTGTTTACTCCCTCTAAATAAGCAGTAGGAGCAGTTAGACGACAACCGGGGCCCATAGACATTCACATGAGTGTTAGACAGTCGCGTCGGCCTCCTATCTTTTTCTCAACAGGCCACCGGCTACATCCAAACCACACGAAACGCCACACGTTACCGTGGTATCACTTGAGGTGGAGGTACCTCACCCAGGTCAGGTGTGACGCCGCCTCTGAGTGACACAAGTGCTGCAGTAAGCGCCACATAGCGTGCGGGCGCCCTAAAGCGCAGGTTGCGAAAGCTCTGAGTCTCGGTGACAGCTTCCTCTAGGTGGCTAATTGGATTAAATAATTCATAATGTATTGAGCTTCATGTATATGTATGTAGTGGAGCGGGAGCTTAAAGCTCGCGGCTGCTGGCGGCGGGGAGTTGGCAGTACATTCATGTCATGCTTCGGATTGTAATTTCAGATGTGTTTAGCATAATTCATTGGCAAAGCTTTTTGTGGCACAGGGTGTTGTAATTAGAAGAGATTCTCGCTTACATGATGCCGCTGTAAAATGATGGATTCTCTTGTCTTTGTTGCGGTCTGTGGGTTTCCGGTGGCCCACCGTAGAGGAGGGGAGGAGGGACACATTTGCATTACAGTTAAATTTAATAATTTGTATGTGTTGTTGTTGTTGTTAAATGTTTAGCATTACGGATGTCGGACATCTACTGGCGGTGATAGTAAACAAGAAGCTCCGACTACTCGTTTGTCTTCTTGAACAATAAGAAATGCTGCCAAGTGCGAGCCGGACTCGCATACTTAGCGTTCCTTACGCGAGGTATGAGCTAATCAGGTTATATAAATTGACAAACTTATCAGCTGTAACAAGTCACTTTCAGTGGGTCTTCCGATTGACTTTCAGATTATTGTCTCACAGGGCGTAAAGACCTTCTACCACCTTGTCGTGGTGGGGGGCTTGCGTGCCTCTTTAATCCCCAAGGCTATGGCCGACAGGGCTACCCATACCGGGCAGGCTTGGGGGGAGAGATCAGACTAAAAGTAGTTGTACTGGGAGGTTCTCCACCCGCCCTTCTGAATCAGCAGATGGCCAGGAGTAGCGTGCTTTTAGGCATTCTCCTGTTTTACCAAAAAAAGGACCTAAAGACTTAACGTCTAGGTATGTGGGTACATGTTTATGTCACGTCGGTTAACCATCACAACAGCAGACCCGCGCCCGCCGCGCGCCGCGCCCCGGCACGAGCGACATTTGTCTCCTCAGCAGATCATTTGCAAACCAAAAGATGTCCTGTTTTATCTTTGTCACCTGCAGCCTCAGAAAATTATCCTTTGTTCCCAATTAACTGGACTTTAGACTTTATTAGAAGGTCGTTAGAGTCGCATTTTAAATGGTGGTACAGTTTGAATGCGAGCACGTTTCGCGTTGTCTCGAGGACTTGGTTTTTATTTGAACGCTGAAGCGCTTTCAGCGGCGGCCGCGTCTCCATTGGCCGCTATTGAGGCGAACTTGAATGAGCTTCGTGTCCTACTCATTTGCCAGGTGTCTGAAGACTCGTGAGTTTCTGATGGCTTACACGAACTTAAATAGAGAGAGAAAGAAAAAAAGAAAGAATGAATTTTTTTGCACATTCCAATGCAAACAAACAATTTACAAAGTAACATTTAAAATGGATGCAAACCATAGCGCATAGCTCTGGTTCCGTACCCAAGAGAGTTACGAGAATCACTACTTAAAAAGTTGACAAACTTACATTTCGCTCATTACGTATGTTCTGAACCACATGTGAATTGTGATGCCATCTAGGTGTGTTCAGCATAATTAATGTAATCAATAGTGTATTTAATATTGTAATTCCGGTGTGGGCCGCCAGAAGCGGTTCAATTAAATTAATTGACTCAGTAAATGAACTTATGATTGATTCGTGTTGTGTATAAGTTGACTTTGACACCCCGCTTGACGAAGCTTGCTGCAGATTCAACTAGGCGGGTTGGGGCTTTACGGGTGACAAGCTAAGTATATCTCATTACGCGCTTGAAATTTATGGGCATAGGTTTTATAGGTTAATGTGATATATATTAAGCCGGAACCCGGAGACACCAGGTAATTGCATTAATTTTATATTAGCTCTGCGTAATCGCAAACAAAGTTCTTTCTGTTTGTCCCCTGAGTATATCGTCACTTCCACTGCGCAATAAATCCAGGGTTAGAACTGAACAACGTATGAAACATAGTTTTTGTAAATAACATGATTACTAAGTTTGTATTTTTTCCCGTTCTGCATTAATTACCTCATGTATTGCCAAATTTCATTATACGTTAGGTTTTCTTGACAGACGGACAACAAGTTGATTCTATTTCCTTGGCATGTCATACGCTTCCCTATTTTTTCTTTTTGGGCATGGAACTCTAAAAAGAAAACGTACTTAAAAAATACAGACAATAAAAATAAATACGATGAGAAAAAAAGTGTAGAATTAAACATCAGTTAAAGTTGTTTTATTGTAATGTGTAAATAAAAGGTCTGTAGCATTGTGATGGTTAAGCATCTTGTGATCAATAAACTATTTTCTATGTTTCTAAATTGGTTTTAGCACCGCGAGACGGACGCCTCGCCAGCGGTTGCCTGTGTGTGAATGTCAAAAATTGTGACAATCAGAACAAGTGGCAGTACGATGTACTGGCGGTCGGCCTTCGACGAGGCAGGCGCTAGGTATTGATTATCTAGATCAATGACGGTGACAACAATTCATTTACTTTTTTATAATATTTTGAAATGAAAGTAACAATAGCAATCGATTAATGGTATTTAGCTTATATTATATAGTTTTCAATAAAGTTATCTAGCACCGGAAGAATTATTCAAATCGGATCAGTCGTTCCTGAGATTAGCGCGTTCAACCAAACAAACGAACCCATGAGCTTTATAATATCAGTATAGATGTGTAAGCCATTTATGGCTACCGGGGCCCATTAATATCCACATAATTGTCATTTAGACGAGTTGCACTCATTCCATCCTTCCACCCATTGGGCCACCAAAGAAAGTATCTAATTCAGCCATTGCGCCGGTCCAGTTTAGCTGCAAGTGTGGCGCTATTTCTTACTGAAAAACATGGCATATAAATAAGAAGATTTGAATTGTTTTCTAATACTTTTAGTAAATAATCAATTACAAGTGTGCGTGAGTATTTGAAATAAGCATTACAAATAACCTAATTATTTATTTCGGTTGTATTAAAACCTATAAACCATCTGAAATACATAACAGTCTGAATGACACTGAAAATCGTGACGCTACAAGGCATAAAACCCGCAAATGTCCGGGCCACCGGCGCGGCAGATAACTTTTTAGTGCGGTCATTGGACAATAGTTTTAGTTTTTATTCGTCCGGCGTGTAGTTGTAAAGCGCGAGAGCATGTCAGACATGAGTATTATCAATAATGGTAGCGGTACTTTTAGTGCGAGCGTTTTATCGCCGCTGTTAAACAATCAGTTGCGAAAGCTCTTCGCTGAAGTTCAATACCGCGCAACCACCACGATGGTGCGCAGTGCACGGCGCAAGCGCACCCTGTCAGCACGCGCGACGCCGCGACACTGATCGACATTCTGAAAACGGAACGATTCCAATTCGAATTTCGAACGTGTGACAATTTTGAACATCGAACCCGTGAGTGCTGGCGATTTGTAAGAAAAAAATAAAAACTAGTGTTCCTTTTATTTCGTTGTCTGTGTTTTTTTTTTGGTGGGAAAATATTTGTGTGTGCTGAAGTGAAAGTGACTGTGTAATCGATATGGACATAACATTCTTATTTGGTAAGAATTTTTACTTTTCCTCTTTCAGGTCGTATTAGATGAAATATTTAAAGTGTTCATAAATCAATGAAATGTTCAAATTTATTGAAATTAGTTTTCGATTTAAGCGACGAGAACTTAACTTAGAGTAATTAAGTCTTTGGTTTATAACTATAGACGAATATAAATTAAGTTGCTAGTTACAAAACATCAGTTTCTAGATAGTTTATATTTTATAATTATTGTAAATAATAGTTAATATGTAATATTGACGTGTAATAAGTTAATAACAAGTAGGAGCAGCAGAGATTGTCAAGAACTTGTGATATATGGACTGTAGCGAGTAATAAAGTCCTGAGTGTAATGGGCGATAGTAAGAGTAGTTAATAACATTTTATAGTTAATGACTTTGTAAAATTTAATCACGTGACCGTTAAAATCATTCGTCATCATCACCCGGCGACTGCCTCGTGTTGAATATAGTATAGATATTATTTAAAAAAAACCAGACTGTTCGGTGTGTGTCTGTGTCGGTTAGGCCGATAGTAGTGAAAACTTAAAATCTTAAAATACTATCGTAGCGCCAGTTTTCTTCCGTACGTTCAGCGTGTTTGCTGACGCGTACTCATAATATTTTTCTGCCCAACGCCGCTGAAGATGTTTTTGCTTCAAAAACCGGTCAAGTGCGAGTCGAGCTCGCGGGTGCATGGTCCAGTAGGCTCCAACGTACATGGCAACGTTTACAATTTATAACTCGCGCGCTCAACTCTTATTTACAAATAAATATAATATAAGATCCTAAACAAAAGAAATCTTTCAAATTTAACTAACTATTTACGTAAGTTTGTTTAACTAATGGTTTTTATCTATAATATAAATTACTTACTAATTTAAAGATGTTCCCTTATACGCATATTACTTGTAGTCTTATTTCATAATTCTAAGGGGAAGAAGCCTGTAAGTTTTGTAGCGTCTCCAGACTCTCTCTCTGTCGTCTACAGGAAGGCTAAATAATTACATTTTTATAATTTAAAATCCTATTCTAACAACACCTTTGGCACTTATATTTATTAAAATGACAACATGTAATGTAGGTACTGTAATAGTAAGGTAATGTAGGTAACACATAATGGACCCTCTAGAGCAGTTGGCCCGTTCCAGGATAAGCAAATTTACTGATCAATTTAAAATATGACCCAACACCGGAATTTTAAAAATGAAATACTTAATAACCCCAGTAGCTAATCGATTGAAAGTTTCGTCATACTTAATAGTGTTACAAGTAAAATGTAGCTTATGTGTGCCATGTACAACAACATGTCTATCTTTTGGTGAAAGTCCCATCAAAAACCGTCCAGCCTTTAGAGGTAACCGAGTACAAACAGGATGTCGGACGGACGGACGTACATGTTAATAATATTTGGTTGTGTTCGCATTACAATTGCAAAATGACACACTGCGCTTAGAAAACCTAGCTTAGAAATAACAGACTTTAATGTTATTTATATATTAGATCCGATGTCCCGCACGGGCGGACCTCTGGGGACATTTTTTTTTTTTTTTTTTTATGATATAGGAGGGCAAACGAGCAGCCGGAGCCATTTTCATGACTACCGACGCCCAGAAACATCCGCATAGAGGCTATACAGATGCGCTGCCCTCCTTTCTCCTCCCACCCCTTGGGCCACCGGCTACTTACACACCGCACGAAACGCGACAGCACAGCTGTCACTTTACGCCAGTCTCGTGTAAGCGAGAGGTGCCCCCCGGTCGTGCCGGCCCAATTCGACTGCATGAAAGCATGCAGTGTGGCACTACCTCTTACCAAACCTCTACCTTCCTCTTACTTAGAGTTAGGTCTCATACAAGGGAAGAGACCTAACTCTCACTACTAGAGCACCTGGCACGCCAAACTTAAAAAAACCGATCAAGAACGATCCGGAGAGTTCCGTAGCAACGGGAGGTACGAACGCGGCCAGACGGACAGATATGAGTTGGTAATGTTCTTTTAGTGAAAAAAATATAAATTCCTGATTTTAGGATTTGCTCTTGCCGCCTAAGTACCGTAAGGATTTGTGTTACAGTTCGACGACAACAGAATTATTTTTTAAAAATTTACGATATTTTATAGAAACAGTAGCTGAACAGACAGACGTTGTACAGTGTACTGTCATAATTGCATGACTTGTTGCCATGGTTACTCAAGGTATGGATTCACGTTCAGTTGCGGAAATCCAAAAACACAAAAACCAACTTTGTCAAGCCGACTTATAACTGGTGTAACCGACACGACGTTGTTTGACTCACCTACATGTACCTATATCTATGCTAATAATATGAAGCTGAAGAGTTTGTTTGTTTGTTTGAACGCGCTAATCTCCGGTCCGATTTGAAAAATGATTTCGGTATTAATTAGTCCATTTAGCGAGGAAGGTTGCGACTGCGCTAAAAAAACGGATTTATGTAAGCGAAGTTGCGGGCGCCCCCTAGTGTATCAAAAGTCAAAAAGTCAAAAGTCAAAAAGTCTTTATTCAAAATAGAATTACAGGAATTACTTTTTGAACGTCAACAATAAAATCTACCACCGGTATAAGATAAAGATAGACATGTGTCCTGGGCGGGATCCAAACCTGCGACCTCTGATGTAGTCTACCCTCAGGTGTTCAGGTACAACTGAGCCAATGCGTCTGAACGTACAGTAAGTATTAGTTCTCGCACGCTTTTTGTGTGTGACACGTGTAGTGTAGGATAGATAAGATATGGCTGGAGAAAGCCCTGGCCTGACCTTTATAAATAATCAGTGCGAGCGCGATAAATATCACGGGCGAAGCTTTTCCCACGATGTTGGAGCTTTTCAGATCACGTGGAGCTTTTTAAGCTGAATATGATATTTTGAAATTTAATTTTTATTTGACTTTTTTGAAGGATAACTTCGCTGTGGCCAGTCGAAGGACTGACTATAAGGGATTCTGAAGAGGAAAAACATTTGTCAGTTACTTTGTTGCAAGTGTGTTTACCTGTCGTTACATTTCTTAGGAACTTGAGAATCGATCGAAATTCATCATTTTAAATCATGTCGAATCTTTGATTATATACACGTCTAGATGGAGCATTTCAAATAAGCATCGCAAAGAAAACGTCTCATTTTTCGCACAATGTGTGAGTGACAGTTATGTACAGATTGTTTTAAAACCGTCAATGTGTGCGTGTAAAGGGATACCAACAGCATTAAAAATTACCCTTAATTTTGTTACTACGTTACGTAAATTTAAAAACTAACCGGTGAAATAAGATTTTCTATTTGTTATCAGATTTTCCTGCATGGTTATGACACAGTTGAACAGAACAAACCGGCATATTTCATTTTTTATTGAGAGCTCAGAATCGCGTTACGGTCTAGATGACACTGACTTAAGCGAAGAGCGTCTCTACTACATGAGACGTTTTACGGCGCTTTCAGGTGGTTGATGCGGTATCTTGACGTGTATATAAACAAAGATGTCGAATATTGAGTTCAACAATCTCCTGAAGCACGTAAAATATGCTTCTAGGTCCACGCTATCTAAAGATACAGTATCCGTTTATATGGCACGGTAATCGTTATAGAATTGCCAATAAATTGCTATATAATAGGACGGTAATCGAAACTTTTAGGACCTTATTAATAAACATAGATTAACTTTAGTCCAAGCAATAAACTGGTATTAAACTGGCATCTGTCAAATTCCATATTAATAAACACAATATAATATACAGTATGGAATATGAAAGATCTATGCCAATTTAAAACTAGTTTAATACTAGGAGTAAAGTTAATCTATGTTTATTAATTAGGGACTAAGGTATACTTTCCGTTGCCCTAGATTCAAGAAATTTGGCAAGAAGTGAGAAATTAGTTAGTTTGTTTTACACTAACTACCAAATCGCACATTTGCGGTTGCTGTAAGAGTGGATAAGACGAGTGCCCTTGCCCCCTAATTATTTCTTACAGTAAAAGTAATTACTTACGGAATACTGATGCGACTGATCGTTTACATTTTATGTATAATTATTGATTGAAAAAAGTGTGTGCTTTAGACCACACAACTGAAGTAAAACTTAATTATTGATTTAATACACAAATTCATTACTGTAGTTACAATGACATAACATGCCATATTATGATATTTATTTTTTAAATACAAAAAGTTTCACATAAATCTATTTTGAATTTGAATGACAACTTCCATTGGCCTCGCTCGATGTGTGACTTTTGTAACGCTCTCACTAGCTTATTCCCCAAGTCAAGCACGCGTACTGAAGTTTAACTTCAATAATACTGTTAGAGGGTTGAGGTTAAGACGCAGTGCCGTGCCTGTGTTTCATTGTAACTGAACCGTAGCTCCCGATCACATCACGGGTCACAAGTTTTTGCTATGTGGTCGCGATTTATATAGTTTATATAACAATGGTCTTCTAGGACATTGGTGACGTGTTCTCCTTCTCTACGTGGCCGTGTGAGTTTTAATGGACGTGGGTAGTCAATTAACTTAGGAACGGTAGATATAATGATTGGGGAAAAAAGTAGATATGGGATGTCCAGGATCGGACAGAAGAGCTTGACAGAAAAGAGGCCTTACAGTAGTCAGATATTGACTGATAAGAAAGAAAAGGAGAAGATAAAAACATGTCGGCATCGTAGGCCCTCGTTACACTCAAATGTCTCAGAACTTAGTTCTCGTACTCAAGGGATAGTCAATAAAAGGAATACTATTTCTTGTAGGCCGAATTGTTTCCGAGGACGTCTCTTTTTGCAGATGTCTAAGGTCAGCGATAGTTACTAAACACTGCATCTTGTGACCTCTATATCATAAAAAACCCTTGCTGTAAATTATACCAAACCCTGGCTTTACAAAAAATTTTAAAATACAATACCTATAAGAGCTGATAGGTACCTACTCTTTAAACTCATTTTAAACAAATACATCGAAGAAGGATAATAGCTTTAGAATAAAAAAAAAGCATCGATTTCGGTGCACCTGTTTGAGAGGTACGATACACAAACAGACACACACACCCACAGACTTCGAGGTAAAACTTACAACACCCCCTCTTTCTGCGCTACAAAAAGAATCAGACGTAGAAAAATATAAGTAAAAGTTATGGGGCAAGCTAGTCATGGCGTTATGGCTCATGTGTCGATGTGTAAGTCGTGCGGGTCGCGGCGCGCTGCTCACTTGATCGAGAAATTGATTATTGTACAGC
>LUGF01033736.1:169788-183537 GCA_001625245.1 Calycopis cecrops | reverse complement strand
GGGCCACCGGCTACTTACACACCACACGAAACGCGACAGCACAGCTGTCACTTTACGCCAGTCTCGTGTAAGCGAGAGGTACCTCCCCGGTCGTGCCGGCCCAATTCGACTGCATGCTTGCATGCAGTGTGGCGCTACCTCTTACCAAAAAGATATGCTGGGATTGCTATTACTTGACTGTTGCTGATGCTGTGCAGAAATGACAAGCTCCATAATATATGACAAGATTTAGAATAGAAATGGTTGTAACGTGTTGTACGTTAATACTTTCATATAGGGTAGGGGTAAACATTTTGTTAACAAACATTTATGTTCATGTATTTAGGATAAAAGCAAGGAGATAAATAATAATTATTGTGTTACACTGACCATTAAACTTAAACGAACATCGCAGCTTCTCCGAGCTAAAAGATACACTAATTGAAAATAATCCTTGAGGGAGGCCGCGGTCTCTCTGGCATGATAATAATAGTTAAATTAATTGTTATAAGCATTTTCTTATCGGGCGGTAACTCTCCCATTTGCTGTCGTGTTTCTTAGGCTCCTTTTTGACCCCAGACGAGGTCTCATAGCAATCCGATTGAGCTTCTCTTCCACAGCATAAGTTCTGGTCCGAAAGAGAAAAAAATGGAAATACTCGACACTACTATATGGTACACTACACTACTATGGCTACATACAATCACGGTACCACCTACAGGGGAGGAGCTAAAACTAAAGTGAAATGAAAGGCCCTTTATAACGTAGCTCCGGCGTTTCGTCTTAGTGGCCGCAACCACGGAATATGTAGTGGGCTGACTAGAGCAACTCGCGGGTACGTAGTGGTACCGTCAGACGAGGTGGTTGTTGTTGATGAGTCAAGTGGCGAGTGAGTAGGAAAAAGGGCAAGAGTTACTTTGTAAGAGGCAGGCCCGTGCTACATTTCAGGAGGTACCTCTAGCTCACTTGACACCGCCATCGAAGGAGAGAAGGAAATGGATCGCATCTGCTTAAAAATTCTGTGGATGTACGTGGGCGTTAGTAGACATGAAAATGCTCCGAAGCTCATTTATGCTATAAAGATATAAGGATATGGAGTCGTTTTTGCTCAGGGAACAGAGCGTGAAGTTGATACACGTATTTGTATTGTCCCTACGTTACTGTAATTATTCTGCAGAGAGCGACAACCCCTGTGTGGAAGGGTCGATCGCAGCGTGATCCTGACTGGCCGCACAATGCTCTGATAATGAAAAGCAAGACACTTCACTAAAGTGTGCTTTGAGGAAACTGTGGCTTTTGTGGGTAAACCGCGGTGCGTGTGTAGCGGAGTCTCCGACTGCTCGTTTTACTATTCATTATTCAGCCGCCATGCGACCGCGTGCTCGATCAATTACCGCACATTTAATGTAACGACACAACGTTTATAATATTGTAAATGCGGGCACATCGACGCCTGCTAATGGCCGCGATTATCCGCCTCCGCCGACAGCTGGCGCTTGCGTGGCAGAATATCAATCACTGCTAACGAGATCACTATTACCTCTGTAGGTACATAACATGGCTATCTGGTCTCGAGGGATCAATTTTTTTACATAATAAGGGAGCTAACGAGCAATCCCAGTCTTCCATGATTATAGACGACCATGGACGTGGTTGTTACGCAGATGCGCTGCCCCACCGCCTGCCTCGTCTCCAATTGGTTACTCCCAAACGGCAGGAAATGCGGCAGCGGGAGGAACCTCCTCGGCCATACCTTTTACTAAATCAGATAATTCATAATCTCATGACGGAATCACCTAGCCGCCAACGTTGCAAGGTGTCGGAAGGAACATATCTTAGATACTGTTGAACGCATCAACCCCAAGCAGAAACATTCTGAAATGTTGTGCTCTAATGAGAAGGTGAATTTCGTCGTGTAGGTAGGACATTCGCAAAACGATCTCGACATTTGCTTAAATATGCCAAGTGCAGAAGCTGAAAGAGAAGCTTTATGCAGTAGTAACATCAAATTAATCAGTAACATTTTCCCGTAAGGATGTATGTATGTTCTAAGTAAGTCACGGGCGTCACTTATAAATATAATCGATAGCGATCTGAATCACAGCACTCGGTTCTCCTTACGCGTATTCAAATGGCTCACATAAATATTGTCAGCATCAGCCTGAGCCGTGATTGGCAGCGCCCGGGGCGACGCACATTATGTGCGGTTAGCAAACAAATGTACTGCAATTAGACGCAATATCGACTTGTTATACCTGATACGTCTAAGTGTTCGTGGAGGGTTACGGGTTTGAGTCTCTTCAGAGCTTGTGTTGACATTTTTTAGAACAGATAAAGAACTGTTTAGATGAGATGAGAGATTCACTCGTCAAACTCATCTTTAACAGACTTCATGATCGATTTTTTTGACGAAGATGTAGCTTTATTATTCCTCCGCTTCAGAGCTTGACAGTTTTTAAATTCTACGCAATTATATCCTCAGTCAGAGTTTTAATCTCTCAACTCCTCCATGGTATCCGGTAAGAGGATGGTTCTATAACGTGTGCTGTACAGTCAGCTCGGAAGCTTCACATCATTTTGTGGATTCGCTCCGCTTTCATTTAAATTTTAAATCATAAATACAGTTTCCAACTCTCGTTTTAGTCCGGTTCGACATGCGCCAGGCATGATGAGGCTCCTCTAAGCCACCTGGTCAATCTCTGAGGTAAGCTTGACTCCCATAGTCGACGACAATGAAGTAAGATACGCGAAAAGGTTCGTGATCTTACGTATCCCTTGTATCGGAGAAAGTCAGCGTTTCCAGCGGTAATTTTTTTGGCCACTCAACACTAATGTTTTAGGCCAACAGGAGAATCAGTGCCATATTCTTCAGTGCTGAGGGATTTGCATTACTTTCTCCCGGACGATCTGTCTCCATTCATTTCTGTCTCTGGCTGTGTGGAGGGCGTTGTGCATGGAGGAATCTAGAGCGGTGCGGATCTGATCAGACCATCGTATTAGGCGACCACGAGGCCTCCACTTTTACGGTCACGATGAGTCTCGCTTGTTTCCACCATTCCTCGCAATGTGTCTAGATGGATACCAACGTATAAGCATGTACAGCTGACGCACGCTGGCGACTGGCGCGCTGATCCTCGGCGGCGGCTGCCCGGGCACGTTTAATGTGCGGTCCGCCATTGTGCCGTCACACGCGCCCCTATTGCTGCCGTAATCTCTTTAACTGTGGTTTTTGTGACGCGCCGCCGCCGCAGCTAAAGGTGTATCTAACGTCTGGTGGTGTCGGTGAGGGAGGCACTTCGAAATTATTAGTTAGTAGGTGATATTCCAATTTATATGATATGTATAAGAAATAAGGGTATTATGGATCTTCACAAGGCTAATAGTCTTCTTCTTTCGTCTCTCTCTTAATGTACTTATACACGTTTGTTTTTTCAAGATTGTTGCTGAAAGTTTTACCTAATGTCTGGTGCAATATTCAAGTTGGGTGAACTTATTTTAACATTAACAAACTATCACTACAAAGTTGAGGGAAAAACTTGGACCTCAACGTTTATACTAGTGAAATGGTGCCTCAAATATCTACTAGATGGCGTTGCCGCATTTGGACTATCTCTCTTGTGTTCACGTAAACAAAGTGAACGATGACTGGATGCACAAACTGTTCGAAATGCGTTAGCGTAGCTATGACTTTAGCACAGGTGTATGAGTAACAATATACGTGAAATTTCAATATTACCATACTTCTGATAAAAAAACAATTAGTTTTATAGTTAAACTATAAACAAATCTCATTCATCCTGATACCTATACGAAATCAGATAAAGCTTTTTATTGATAACACAAGCTCACGCGAATGTGCTCGTAACAATAAAACTACTTTCACAGATCACCATATTATATAAAATAGTTTTACTGTAGAGAACTTCAGATTCACCAAAACCAAAGTTCGCAAAATAAATATCTTCCATAAATCATAATTGAGCACAGCAACGTATGCTCTCCCTCCTTTTGATAAAGTCCTTCACGGGAGACTCTAATATCGACCCCGTCAAAGTATGGCGGACCCCACACGCTCCGGTTACTAAGTAAACACACAAAATGTGTAAAAAAAACCATAATTTATTGTTCTGTGGGTCGCCGCGCCGGGCGCTGGGCGCTGCTCGGGACGCGAGTCACTTGTTCCGCTGTTTGTTTTGAATGCACTTTTATTTATATACGAAAGGGGTTCATAGTCTGTAGGTACTCTTATGAGTTCTAATTCGAAATTAGCTTGTTGCCCACTACTGGACAATTAGCAAATCAATTGTAACTGCGAGGATATCGGCTTCGTCGCAACACCGACTGGTCTACACATCAGTCGAGTACACAAACGATTTCTCTTTTAAATATTCGTATAGAATATAGAGGTCAGGATTGTTGACCACATGTTACCTCCTGGTCTGGGACACCTTTAGATATGCAGTTGCCGCTTCAGGTTGCCAAGAATGTTGTTGGTGTTGACCAGGGTATCAGAAAGGATTTATATATAAATATATACAGGACATTGTACGAGAAGGATTGCGAAATGTACTACTTACTTTTAAGCATCAACATGGCATAACTATCGGTTTTTATCTTCAAGACAAGACTTGGAAGAACAAAAAATCATGTAGGTAGTATTGATAGAAATAGTGAAAATTATCCTTTGGCAGACATTTCAATAAAGTATCTTAGTTTTCAATAATGTAGGTACTAGCAATGTCTAAAAACACAAAATGTGTTATTAATATTCATAGCTAAAATCATTGGTATTTTACGTAATTCGACCCCACGAACAGCGAGAGCGCTGTAAAATGCTAATTAATTAATTGGACAAGCATTAAAAGTGTAACACCCGATACTTTACAATTTCCCCTGCTCAACATATAATATATGATAATGTATATGTCACTGCCGGGTGTTCCGCGGCGTGACACTGTGGTGGCCTGCGCTTCACTCATTCTGTCTGGACACATAACACTTCGTCCGTCAAAGTGATTCGATAATTATACATGTACACTTGCGGCCAATTTAACCACGTCAATCAGGTTAAAATACTTTTCGAAACGGAGGTTTACAATACGTAACATAGATTGTGAATAAAAATAATAGTGTGTCATGCCAGACAAAATATATTTTGTACTAGCAATAACCTAGTTCCAAATAATTGTTACTGAAATGATTGGTAGTAGCGTCATCGTCACAGATTCATGAGACATTATTTTGTAGAAAGACATAAACTAGCGGCCTGATCCCCTAGTACCGGTATTTTAACTACTATTTACTTCATTACTACTGGACTATTTGTAGTAGCATCAATATTCATTTCATTAGTGTATTACTTTATTTTTTTATTAATCAGCCATAGTATTAGAAGATGATTTGAGATATGTAGGTATGGATTGCCTTATCATATTACCTACTGAAAACGAAAACAAAAGTCGACAGTCTATACAACGGTGTCTTTTAAATGGACCTTATTTTAAAAACGGAAGAACCGAACAGGGAAATTGATGAATTTTGTATTGAACACTGTTCAAATGCCCGCAAGTGTATTTTTATAATTTTTAATTCTCGTCGCGTAAAACACAAATGAGTGTGGAAACATTAAGAAACCTATAAGTATAATTTTATTTGAGCGCGTCTCGTTGCCGCGCGCCGTGGACTCGCGCCGCCCGTTCAGATCACATATAAATAACTTATAAATTGCTAATAAATAACTTATAACTAACATATAAATGCATATTAATGCAGGGACCAGTTGAACGTGGAAATTTTAAGAGTTTAAGTTAAAAACATATTGTGTAATCATTTTCATTAGCGCGTTTAGTTAATTAGAAATTATTGTTAATTATGTGCTGGTCAGGCGAGCTGGGGTTCGAGTCCCGTGATAGACGAACTCGCGCCCATGTTGAATACAAAAAGAACATGCATTCAGAATATAGGTCAAAAGTTTTACTATATTAATTAGTTAAGCTTTGTGTACAGCTATTAAGTGTGTATTCCTGCACTTATAAACCTGCTAATATATTAAATGCGGTTAAAAATTGTTGTTCTTTTACGTAAAAACTGTCGAAGAATGTATAAAAATGAAATTTAGCACAGATCAATATATTATGATCTGAAATAACATAAGATTCACATTTCATCCCAAAAATAAGAGAAACCGCGGAGCACAGCCAGTTATTACTTACTGTAGGTACGTTTACTGGACGACTGCGCCCGCAGACGAATAGGACCTTTACTGAAGTTACGGTCGTATCGCCACCGAAAAGGCCAGCGCGGGATTCGAACGCGGGACCTCACGTCTGTAGTTGAACATGCTTACCACTAGACCACGAGGCAGGCACATGTCACGCAGTATGTATGCCAATAGAAATTATGAAATTTCAGAATGTGACTATATCGAACTTATTATTTACGTACTACACATTCGCAAATAACTAATATACAATGTAGGTACCTAATATATTCGACTCTCGACTCTCCAATCAGCCACAATTAGATGTTGTCGCGAGTTTCCCTAGACTTCTCTTTACATTTAAAAAAAATCAATACATTTGGTAATCTGAAAAAAAGTTACTGATTGCAGAGATAGTAGAGTAGGTACATCATCAACAGCATCTGCAACAGCCAGAGGACATCAGGGCCAACAGTGGATGACCCAACGCCAAGAGATGACTGGAAAATCTGTTGTTTTGTGATAAAAGCCTAGCTCCAACGACCGAGGAGCGGCCGGGTATGATAATGCTCGTGTCCCACAAACGCATGAATAAAGCATCGAGTCCACTCCGCTGGCCCACTTTTGCCCACGCGTGAGTCAGCGACGTCCTGCCGCCCCACATCTGCACCTGTCACCTGGACGAGATATCGACGGGTTTACTGCTAATGGAGAGCCCACGCCAGACACTCACACAATATGGAAAATCTACAGCTTTATGAAATCACTTGTACAAATGTGTTAGTGTGTCGTGCCCTGCAGCCGCGCTGGGCTGGCGCGACCGGGTGGGTATCTCTTGCAGACGTGGTTACGAATCACTTAGAACGAAGGGCGGAAGGACCGCTATATGTCTGTAACATCTATGCGATATTTATGCGTTTTGACAGTCGCTAATAAGTTGCGACTGGTGATTGACCGACGAAGGGGAACCTTGAACTATAAAAGAAGTATTACGTAAGTCTCACCTCGCACCAGGTGGACTGGTGACCTGGTCGAGTTCACGCAGCTGGTGACCGCGACTGTGGCGCTCTCTGCAGGCTCTCCAGGTCCCGCGCACGTCTTCTGACTGCTGCTGATGATCAGTACCAACAACAGAGACCATAACGACTTGCTGACGGCTCGGACAGGTCCGTCGTGACGCGGCCAGGTCCATTCGCCGAGCTGCCAAACGAACCTAATAAATATCGATAGCGTTATCACCCGGGGCGTTGCTGTGATAACGCAGTAATTTACTGACCCGCGCCGCACAAATGGTAACAATTAGTGTGAGATATTACAGCACCAGCGGCGATCCTGTTTGTTTGCATTTACTGGCGATTGTCGTATCAGGACCGGATCGCTAGCCTCGGGAAGGATAGTATGGGTGGTGCCATGCTGCATGCATGCATTTGCATAGGTAGTCGTGAAAGTCGCTCTGTTCGTGTTCCCCCTTAAAGTATATAAAGAAAAAGAAAATGTAACTTAATTACGTCTATTCGTCTGTTTTTCAGTAAAAAATCCACCAAATTGATCAACAGTTTATGTGGTACAAACATAATGAGGAGCAGACATTTTAAAATTTTAGAAAAATATAATTCACTGTGCTTAAAAAAAATTAGTTATCTTGATATTACAGACGTACACTTTAATGACCTCCAGACCAGTTCTCGTCGCTCGACGAGCACTCGTAGCCATCCAATGAAGCTGTATGACTTCTCTTCGCTTCCTCAGAATAAGATCCGAAAAAAGACGCTTGTTGCTCACATACCTAATAATATTAATGTCGTCCTAGCCGATTTCGGCTACAGCGGTCGGTATATAGACACGCCATCTGCGCAGTACATATTATAGTGCACAAGTGTGCACGCAGACACAAGTGCACTCTCTGTTCCCTCATTCTCATATTCCGATGGGACGGCAGTCCGACACGACCGGGGAAAATTTAGGCGCAGGACCGACGGCTTAACGTGCTCTCCGAGGCACGGGGGTGTAACACCGCCAACTTCCTGAATCCATACTGTTTTAAGAAACCCGGGACCTCACGTCTGCTTTTGAACACGCTTATCACTATACCACGAGGCAGTCAAACATACCTAATACTGTAGATAGTGTCAAGGTGATGCTGTGGCTGTGCACGCCGGTCTCCAGTAAAGGCACCGACTGCTCGTCGTACTCCTATGCTGTAAAACCCCTGCGCCTGCGGTCAGCTGAACTGTTACTTCGGTGTTAAAGTAACCGCGGCTTCTATTCCTACAATATCGCGGTACGTAAAAATCGCTGTGCGAATATTCACACGGATTTCATGGTTGCGTCGGCATGTAGCGACTTATGGTTATACATAATCAATCGTATATGTAATAATCGTAATCGGAGCAGCGACTGGGAGAGTACCTCTCGTTCACATATAACCGGCAGCCGTGAAGTGTTGTATAAGGTCTTCTGCTCGGTTGTCTCCTAATGCTATAAAAACTTCATCATGTCATGAGGTAGTGCCACGCTGGTACGAGGAGGCTCCTGTTGCTCACGCGAAACCTCCTTGAGGTGACAGCCAGGCTGTCGCGGTTCGTGCGGGTGTGAGCCGGTGGGCCATAGGAAAGCAGGGCAACGAATCTGTGTAGAAATTGTGCGGATGTCTATGGACGTCAGGGCTACTCTAAAGTCTCCGATTGTTCGAGTCAACACGGAGAACATCTACGATGTTCAATAATAAGCCTTCCTGAAGCGAGAGCCAGAGGTCCGCGACTTGCGAGCTGTGTTCCGTTATTGATGACGACGGTACACCGCGCGATGATGTTTGCGTTTTTTCCTCGCCACTTTCCTCGAAACAATGCGAGGTGTCCGCCAGATCCCGGGCCACACAATGGGCCGTTAGCCCGCCCATTAGTTATACATCTTTATTGCGGCTGCGCTTCTCGGAACCTGCGCCGTGCTGCGCGGGGCCTGCGCTAGGCCGCGGCGGATCACGTGCTCTTCTGCGGGTTTCACTTGCAATATTTGTCAGTCGCTGGCATGTTGTTTATGTGCAGACGTCGTTTGCTACCACTTTCCACCGTTGCTCTTCACAGTTGATGGTCAATTCCTAAACATATCATTAATGTAAACTTTTATTTTCTCTCTTATGTAGTACTAGCTGTGCCCCGCGGTTTCACCCGCGTTAATTTCTAAGAAATCCATATAAACTTCAACACCCTATTTCACCCCCTTAGGGTTGAATTTCTAAAAATCCTTTCTTAGCGGATGCCTACGTCGTAACATCTACCTGGATGCCAAATTTCAGCTTGATCCGTCCAGTGGTTTGGGCTGTGCGTTGATAGATGGCTATGTCACGTTTGAGTTTTATATATATAGTATTTACATTCTAATACATTCTAATAACAGTACCTATGATCACGCGAGCACGCAAAGTCGATATACTCTCGATTTCTCCGGTCGTGATCCATCGTTTAAGAAAAAGACCGCTGATCTTTAGACTTGATACCTACACGGTATTTCAAGAAATAGCGGCTTTTCAAAAACCACCGCACCAACTGTGCCATTCTCTAATAACAATACCCGTATTACAATACTCATTCACGCGTGCAGCCGCCGATCACGTGGAGCCCAAAATGCGAAACCCTGGGACCCCGGCGGAGTCTGTTTACGGACCTCGTTGGCGCCTCCATTGAGACCGGCGTTGTGAGAGGTTCCCGAGAAATGCCGAAGTGCAAACACATGGTTTTTGCACCTAACCAGAATGATGACCAAAAAAATCTTGGTCAAATTATGTTAACAATACCCGGACAGGTCGAGAGACTTTAAAACTAACGCAACTGTAAATAATGACCAAAATGGTGTGCGGTGTTTTGTAGTGTCACTAATTGAAGCTAGGGTTGTGTTATTTTAATTTCTTATAATAATAGTAATAAAAATGGCGCAAAAGCTCATAAGCAAAAACGCTTTTTGGCTATTGAATTGTCTTTAATGTGTACAATATATAAAATTACGTGCACAAAAAATCGGCAAATGGTTTTTTACTCTCCTTTTCATTTTTCGTTTATCAGCTCAGGACATATTAAGACATTAATTAAACTTTTGATTGATGAGAAATCATTAGTTGCTTTTGATCAGTTTCTTTACAATAATTATTTTACTATATTTCTTGTAACCTGATAAATACTTTTTCAACAGTAATTAACAGTATTTATTTTTACTCTACACTCTGTACAGTGTACATTCTAGATGTTTGCATGGGCTGGTCTATGATATGAGAGATTTATTTTCACTTCATCTTGTACTGTTTGCCTATTAAAACACTTTAAATTCTAATTATGTATCGTGTCTTGTCTGTCTGTCCTGTCTATTTAAGTCAGAAGTAGTGGTTAACGTAATATTAAATGTATCAAACATTATTTTGTTTAGTAAATAAGGTTTAAATTGTTATATTATATGAAGCCCATTATGTGTCCCATTGTTGGACAAAGGCCTCCCTCATTTTTTCCATTTTTCTCTGTTCAGAAAAAATAAAACAGCGGTTTAAAGTAAGAAAAAAAATGACAAGAAAACATTTACATTCTGTCATTTGCAAAAAATAATTCAAGATAACTAAAATATCGGTCGCATTAAAAAGTCACTTCTCATTTCCCAACGAGGAACGTTTTCGACAATTACGTTGTGACAGCCCTGCTGATTGTGTCTGTTTGAAGTCTCTTGACAGTAACATGACATTTCTTTGATAAGATTCCGTGTAAACGAGAAAAAACCGCTAAGCGTGATCCGCTTTTTGTGAGGGGAAATTGCGTTTACGAGTGTCAGCAGGCTGCAGCCGTCCAGAGCCAAGTGGCGGGAGCGGCGCAGTAAATTGCAAACGAACCGTTGACTGCTTGACATTGAGTGACTTATGGCAATTTCTTTGTTTTAAATTAAAAAGCAAAGATATGCGGATGTACAGCCGAATAGATTTTAAATTTTTTAAGAATGCTCTTTTGTCTCTTTTGTCAAGTAATTTAATTATATTGTCTTTGAAGTATTAAAAACGTTTTAAATATTGAAGATTCAAGTATATTAAGGACTTTTTCCGATACTGAGCATTGGAAAAAAGAAGTTTGCCTTCCAACCTTTCTTCTTCGATTTATAAACCCACGTTGCTATTTTCAACCAAACTTTTATGTACCTATATTTTATTTTTATGTGCCTAATTTTTTGTAGCTTAGCTTACCTATATTAATATAAACAAATGCTAAAAAGACGTGTTATTTGCGTATCGAAAAAAGTATAAATCTATTGTTGGCAGGACTATTTCACAGATTGCACGAGAATGTTTTAAATAAATCTGTACAATAGACATTAGACAACCAGGCACTGACACGACATATTCACAAGTTCCAACTTCCAAGTTCTGAAGTTCTCGTGAACTAAAGTACCTACTTACTTATTTATTGGTGCTCAGATGTAAAGTAATAAAGGATCGATTTCAATGTATTCTAACGCATAATGAAATAGTCAATATAAAGTTAATAAATACAAATAATTTGTGTTCGTGTCCTAATAAACAACACACATAATATTAATACATTCGCTGTATGTATTCAGTATTTACGTTTAATAAATACATTTTGATAAATACATTGACTTTACATGCATGATAAATTATAATAAAATAAATTTAAATGCAATTTACATTATGCATGTGTTATTGTATAGTAACATAGTTTTGAATGTGTTCCACGAGTGTGCAGCGGGTGTGTTCGTCCGTCTGTGTACTGGTTGAGGTAGTTTACATTTACTATGCAAATCGTATGTCCAATTTAGGGCTCGGTCCTATTTATTAGACCTCAATAAATAGTTGTAGGTCCGTAGCCGACTCTGAATCGAATTAACTTGAGATAAGGTGCGGTATGGTCTGGTGAGTTGTCCGGATGAGCGAGGACGTGCGACGGGCTCGGCGATGATCAATGATTACGAGGTAACTAATGAAGTGGCTGTTGAAATAGCAGTTAACTGCAAGGTTTATTCGCAGGGTGTGCGGTTAAATACGACGGTCATGTATGTACCGGCTCTAGAAGCTAACTACGTCATCCGTTTGTTGAGGACGGCTGAAGTTTTATGACAGTTATACAAGCAGTTATGTATAATACAGTTTATTATAATATAAGGGGGCGAACGAACAGTCGGCGCCATTTTCACGAAGATCATCGCCCACAGACATCTGCATATAGGTTATACGGATGCGTTGCCATCCTTTCTCCTCTCCCTTCATCGGGCACCAGCTAACTGCACCCAGTGGCAGCCGACGAATCTCAGACCTGCCCGATATCGGAGGAGTGTGGTAACTAACATTGTTACACGATAATTATATATAAGATAGATAATAAAATATTTAAGTGACAATTTAAACCTTGCTAGATCAGTATCAACTCTGTCATTGCCCAGTCGATGGACACAAGCTCACGCTGTAGCGAGAGTCCGTCCGCGTCATGCTTGCACTGCGACTTTGTAAGCAGATACAGTTGTTTTAGCTCTCTATAATATGTTTGTTTGTAAACGTTTATCTCCACAACTCGAGTGGCTCGGTATTTACCACTTGCATTCCATTTGGCGCGACCTCGATACATCAAAAAAAGTGTGCAAGTGTGTGTGTCAGCGTACGACAGAGGGTTCCGTAGAGATCTTATTTTGTTCTTAGTAATGTTAAGTTTTTTAATCAGACTTAAAGCACTCGATTCCACCACTGCTGCTCCTGTGTCGCCCGCCGAGTAGAAGCAATTTAAATTTGTAAAGTTAAGTTTATTGCATTACTAATTTATTCCTCAAAAAGGAAAGGGAAGAACCCCGTGGTTTCACCCGCGTTTAATTTCTCAGAAATCCATATAAACTTCAACACCCTATTTCACCCCTTTAGGGGTTTGATTTTAAAAAAATCCTTTCTTAGCGGATGCCTACGTCGTAACATCTACCTGGATGCCAAATTCCAGCTTGATCCGTCCAGTGGTTTGGGCTGTGCGTTGATAGATGGCTATGTCACGTTTGAGTTTTATATGTATAGATGTCTAATCGTATTTAAGGTCGCTCGTGTAGTCCATCGTCAGAATATAGTTTTGACAAACCATAAGTGGGCTTAATTAATTAAATTATTTATTTGTTGATAATCATGTGTAAACTCACCTAACAATCTACACGATCCTGTATGAAGCCCCGCCTCACATGCGGTTTGCCTGGCAATCACCAAAAATCAACTAAATCAGTAGAAGTCACTCCAAATATTCTCTCAGTCATCAATTAGCCGACGACAGAACCCTGAAGCCATTAACCAATTGATATGCAGATTTGTTCATTATTTATGTGCCCGTAAAGATTAGATTGGTATGCGTGTGAAACGTGGAAATATAATAAACTACATTTACATCGGTAATGATGAATGGCTATGGAATACAGTTCGTATTCCGCGTCGGGCGGTGTGGCCGGGTGGAATAGAGTCCAGATTCCCTTGTCGGGCGGTGTGGCCGGGTGAAATAGAGTCCAGATTCCCTTGTCGGGCGGTGTGGCCGGGTGAAATAGAGTCCAGTTTCCCTTGTCGG
>LUGF01033736.1:139199-151424 GCA_001625245.1 Calycopis cecrops | reverse complement strand
ACGCCTCACCCATATGACATATCTCGTTCAATCTGTCAAGCCGTTGAGGCTGTAGAAGGGAACAGAGAGCACATATTATGACTTAGTCGGGTGAAAATAATGTAGGTCTTTTTAAATTTGATTTTATTTATTTTTCATGTCATCGGCCTATGAAGAATAAAGTTGATAAAGTTTATCAAAATTCTCTAGTTTAGAATTATGTTCTGATAGTTATAACTTATATGGCAGACGCTAGTGATAATTTATTACAACCATATGGATATAACTTAACGTCTTTATTCTCTAGAGCAGGGTTTCTTAAGGTATCCGTATCATATAAATCAGTAGTCCGTTTTTCGGACTTCGGGATTGGTTCACGACAATTTAGGATTGTTTAATTTTTGCATTTTGTGTAATTGATTTAAGAAATCCTGATTTAGAGCGTATAACCGCAAAACGTATATTTTAAATTATATTATATATTTATAATAGTCAGAATTTCCTGTCTCTTTAATCACATCTATAGGAACTAGGTAGAAATCAGGTTACCGTTGTTTTGGTAAGTTAAGCAAATATGCTACAATACTTACATACAATCATACGTTGTTTGAACCTTAGTGAGTGATCGAAATAAAAACGCGCAAAATTCTAAATAGTGTTGATATGAAGTACCTAAGTTTACACATTACCGGAATACTAACAACAGATGTAAATAAAGATATCAAAAGTTGGAGACACGGTTCATGATGATTTAACCGAAACGCCAAGCCAAATAAATGTATAACGGGGCAATGTATCTAAATACAAAGATCGGTGTCTGTAGCTCTTACAAGACGCTTACATCTTAAGAGCTGAAAGAATTGAGCGTCTTTGGTGGCGTCTGTTGAGAGGTTCTGGAACTCCCTGGCTCACGTCTCACACGCACCTCGATCGCCAGCAGTAATTCCCAGCGTAATTAATGATATAATTGGCATTGATTACGTAATTATAAGTTGTGTTCGTGTCCCCGCCGGGTATAAATTACGATGTGTAATTGTTCGTGTGATATTTACGATGGCGGCCGGCGCCAGGCCCGCGGCCCGCGTGCGCCGTGTTCTATGGGGTCCCGATACATCACCGGCGAGTGATGAAGTCGTCGCTCCTGACATCGTTTATTAAATCATTTAACTAATGTGTGCATCACAGATATGCCTAGAGATAATAAATACTTAGAGACTTCTACAGTCGAAACGCAAGTCTTGGCAAAAAAAATAATGTGGCTCGATTGTAGAAGAGTTCTAGTATCTAGACTTGTTTCAGGCTTTTACAAAGATCACTTTCAACATCCTCGCGTTCATATTACTGATGTAAACATTGATTGTCCTGCTTCTCCTGTTTTAATAATTAGAAAAGTAATTTTATTATTTCATTTATTTGTTATAGATACTAGTCATGGAAGAGGGAAAACTTCTACTTGAGGTAGAGCAAGTTTTTTAGCCTAAAGTGAGGTTACAAACGCATAAGTACAAACGTAGTTTGGTTTTGGAAATAAAGTATTTATTTATTTATTTTCCGTTTTTAAATGTTTTAAGCAGTCAAGTTGTTTGTTCTTTTCTTTACCTTTTTATGATATAAATATGTATGGTCAATGAATACTTAATTAATTAATTATCATTAGATTGTAAATGCCGTAGAAACTTAATGCGTTAATTATTTATAATAATTAATGAATGAATGAACACGACATGACTTCACACCGCACGCTGGAGCCGTTTAATAAGCAGAAGAATTATACACGCTCACACACAGACAAACAGTCACAACGTACGTGGTGACTACCTGTGGGCACATAACTAGAAACTGGTTAAGATTAATTCATTTCTGGAGGAACGCATTTATATGTATTTTTTTGAAACTGACTAAAACGCAGCATACCTGACTAACCAAAGATATTTAAACTCTTTAAAAATAAACGTGAGATACAAAATATTTTAAAGTGACTATTTTAAACTTGAAGCTCATTACATTTCGCGACAAATACTATTATGTATATTGAAGAATACGTACGACAAATAAAGTAACGACGATGTCGTCGACAACGAAGCTAGACGTAGAGAGCCTCACCTCTCTATCTGACCTGCAATATACTACTATGTTAATTGCTCTAAATACCAATATGTCTGTATAAAAAGCGCAATGTATTCCTAACAAATTCCTTTACCCGAAAAACTCATCAACAGGATCTCATAGCTACGATTACCAAAAGGGCATACCAATTATCATATCTTTTATGGGCTAAAAGCCGCCTTTGTGGCCCAGGACGGCGGAGGGCCCGAATAATCAGGCATGTTTGGGACCCAATTACATAGCAGGCGCCTAACACCATACTCGACTCATGGCCTCCATCATGAGAAAGTCCCTCAGGACGCCGTGGGAACGGTCATCGCGCGGAGTCAATATTGGTATACGCTATTGTTGTACCGACGAAATTTAGAAGCTAGTTCTTCTATTGTAACGCCAAACAACTATACAGGGGAGTTTCAAACTTTACAACTTTAACTAACTTGTTGTCATTTCTACGGTACGACACCAACTGAAAAGTGTAGGGAGGTAATTTGATAAATTATAGTTGTCGTTGTCGTTTTTGGAGAGTTTAATATTTTTAAAGGTTTTTTTCTACATATTTACCAGTTAATAGGGATCGTGAAGTGACGAAAACCGTAGAACATGACAACTTAAACTTGAAAGGTTTTGTATACTTGTTGTTTGTTTTAAATTATGTTAGGTGCTGTATTTGAGGCAGAATGACAGCTACGAATTAATCCAGGTGATAGCAGGCAACGCCGAGCTATATCTATATCATTTTAATGCGAAGATATCTTCAACCTGAATATAAGTATTATTGTCCATTATTTTAAAGAATTAGAAACATATTTTGTACATAACACACAAATCAGAAGTTGCAGTTGTACTCTACAGTGCGACTGTTGTGGAACACCCTGTGGAGCGCTTAACACCTACATGCCCCGTGTTTGTATTTAGGTTTGTGATTAGTTCTCCTGTCGCCTGCCGATCTGATGGTAAATAATGTGTGTTTGTGGGGCAGGTTTATAGCTGGACTCCGGCCCGGGCTCGCCGCCCGCCCCGCCGCCCCGCCGCCCCGCCGCGTGCTGGGTGGCGAGAATTCCTTCCCATTTTATGACACTGATCTTTTTCGGATGCCGCGTAACCCTGTGCGTCTTCACGACCTTTTGTTGGCCTAAACTGTTTGATGTTGGTGAGCGAGTGACATATTTAAACTTGAATTACTGCCATTAGGACTCGTGGCCCACATATTATTACGTACGGCACTTTAAAGAAGTTCTCCTAACTTTCTAAATGTATATTTATGTAATTGTCGGTCTCGTTTAGTACCTCATGTGTTATGTATATGTTCTTTAATAACGCACTAAATAGTGTCACTTGATCGCCTCCATGTACCGATCAACTACTTTTTATTGACTATAATTTATTTTCAACTAACGGACGACAATGGAAAGAATGGCAAGCGCCAAGCTCTTAAATTAATGATAATACAATGTTATGGGCGTCATCATGTCTAGTATCATTGGCGATATTTGCTGCGAGTCAAAATGATTGTCCTTTTCAAGTAATAAATTATCGAATTTGGTTTTGTTTGCGCGTTCTGAGTACTACTATAATACCTCGACCCCCCATCGTTGCTACAACGTTATTGTTTGTTTGTATGTGCCAAAATTTCAACCCAATCGGTCAAGGCGTTCAGTAGTTGATATACCGACAGCAGCGCAACCGACCGGATCCAATTGTATTTTTCCGCAATCCAGGAAACCATCGAAATACCCATATAATTTTTAGCCCAATCAGTTCAGCCGTTTAGAAGTTTACCCGTTTTCCCATGGGAATGAAGCATTTTTCTGTGGCAAAAAATATCCTATGTTAAACTGTGATAATATAGCATTCAAATTGTGAAAGAATTTTTGAAATCAGTCTAGTACTTTCGGAGCCTATTCGTTACATACAAACACACAAGCAAATCTTTTCTCTTTATAATATTAGTATAGATATCAATGTGTAAAATAGTGTAGGCTGATAAGAGACAATATGATGAGGATGAAAAATCGAACAATAACCTAATAACAACTAACTTCTATACAAAGCCCGTTTTCTTCATTACAAATAGAAAAATGATAGCTGCCACTTCATAGAAGTTATCTTTGAAGGTGATCAGGGAGGACCGTCGTACACGGTGACGGCAGACGATGATCCTAGAAACAGTTTTCTATTAGCCAAAGATGCTATTAGCTACTAGTCGGACAGAATGTCTCACGAATTTCCCGAGCCGCTAACCTCACACGGCACGTAACGAACTCAGAAACGGTGGAGATTAATGGTTTTATTTATGAGCTGTAGTGTCGTTTAGATATTGACTGCACACCTCTTAACATGCGCACATTCAGTTTAGTGAATAGCTGCAGAGTCAAACGGTAGATCTACAATAAAGATGGTGCGCTGTTGCCAAATGTCAGTGATGCCTGTGCGTCCTGTTTAAATACAATCGAAATGTTGGGCGCGTCATTAATCAGCTTGTGACTAAGTAGATGTAAATTATACATTATTATGCTAATGATTATTCAGCGGTAGGTGCGCTTGTGTGCGTGCTCACTGTTGTTATTGATATCCTTTTGATAATACGTAAGATTTAGCAGAGGTGTGACGTAAAAAGTGGTGGATGATCTATATTAATATTGTGTCGTTTAGAGCTGATGTACTTTAATTCTAGCTGTGTCCCAATTTTTTTTTCCGTAAAAACTTTCGATCTTTCAGAGTATATTATATTATTCCAGTTTGTAATCTATATCTGTGCCCAACTACAACCAAATCCGTTCCTCAGTAGCGTCAGAAATAGCAACAAATTTAGCAATTATCGCATTATTAATATTAGCAGGAACAAGGAGTATGTCTACAAAGTCGTCCCTACCGTGGTAAAGGAACTACATTTAACCTCTATAAGATAAGGAGACAAGGACTAGGTGGTACGGGATGAGACTGTGACCCTCACTATTACTATGATCTATTTTAGCGGACAAAAATCCCTCGTCTGCGAAGCCCTTTAGTTTTGTTTAATACTGACTAGTGAGTGCCCTGATGAACAGTTCCAAGGCACTTACATAACTTTTTTGGAACTTGATGGTACTCATGGTCGTTTTACGGGATATTCGGCACTGCAGTGCACCACGAGCTCCACACACCACGGTAACTCACCAGAGCCGGTGATGGCGCGTGTACACGGTTCTTCATGTCACAAAAAGAATACAAAGGTCGACGGAGTCGTGAGCAGCAGCTAGTATTATATTAAATGTAAGCTTCGTGACTGTTTAACTCCGCGTGCTAGTTATTAATCACCCGGCAGACAGGACAATTTGTTGATGTTAATATGATTTTTGTTCATAATGTCATAGAAACATATTTATTACCGTGATAAAGTGGCGCAAAAGCAAATAATTGTTAGTGTGGACCGAAGGAATGTAGTGAATAGATAGATAGATGGAAATCCCACCCCTTGGCTATGACTATGTAGGTACAGGGAGGAAGCAACAGCCACCTCCCACCAGCAGGCGTGTCGCGACTGCGCAGTGCTGAACTGGCGACGGACTGAACTCCCAGTTCCCAGCCCCTATATACACTACTACTACTAAAACGGTACTGATACGAAATTTCGCCCAAATGAAAGCAACATACCCATTTGTAATAATATGAGAACGTAACATGATTCTATTTTTTATATTATATGATCAAACTTTAGGTATGTTATACTTGTGCTTATAAATAAACTACATGTTAAGGGTATATAAGCGTCGGAGAGACACTGTAACGCCCTAACTGCTTGTTTTTTCCTTTTTATTAAAAAAAAACACAATTCTTTAGGCTCTTGCCCTTCTCATTTATGGTAAGTGTCCATAAGGATAACTGCAGCTCGGGCTGACAATGATACTGCTCTTTTGTCTCCGTAATATAAATCAATACATTATGAGGAAAATACCAACAACCCGTACCACGTACCAGTACCGAGAACACCCGCGCAAACATCACTTGGTTCCTTGTTTTTGTTCACTTTATTGCTACAAAACATGTTTTTAGTTTTTTCAGTGCAAATTGTCGGCTCGAGGTGGTGTATTAGCATTTTAATTGTCCCCGTCTGCGCGCCAACCTTCGAATGGAATTGCATTAGATAATGTTAGGCGTCATGTTTTGTATCACAGGTAGCGTTCTGTTGTCTTTAAGGTTCCGTAAAGTTAAAACCTTTATAGTGACACTTTGTGGCCTACCTGTATGTTTCTCGGCATTTTGATCTCGAGAACGGTAAACAAGAATAAACTGAAATCCATTTCAAAAACTATAAGGTCTGCAATCTTATATTACATGGCGTATAAAGAAAAACTAAGTCTACACTATCAAGAGATGCAACCGTTGGTGCACATATTTTGTCGTAAGACCGTTGACTAAATCTTAAACTAGTCCAATTGTTTAAAGATTTTTCAGCTTTAAACTATTTTCTTCTCCTTTGTGACGGTCCGACGGAATATAAAGAACACGAACAAATGACATCTCTCATTACAATTACTGAATTATAATTATACTTTTAACTTATTTGAGCTAATAAAAACTGATTTGATTTGATTTGAAACAATACAATTTTATCTCCTGCGTGACAACTTCTTAAACTATAACCAATGCTTAATTAATCAGTTGATAATGACGGAACTAATCCTAATATATAATGTGCTAGCTGCGCCCCGCAGTTACACCCGCGAAAATTTCGATCTCGTGGAAAATAGAAAATCATCTCATGGCATCGCATAGGAACATTTTTTCGGGAATTTTTTTTTTTTTTTAGGATAAGGGGCAAACAAGCAGTTGGTAGATGACTACCGCCGCCCATAGACATCTGCAAAACTCGAAGCTTTGCAGGCGCGTTGCCGGCCTTTTAAGTATGAGTAAGCTCTTTTCGTGAAGGACCCCAGGTCGTATAGGTTCGGAAATACCGACTGTGGCAGCTCGTTCCAAAGTGATGTTGTGCGTGGTAAGAAATTGCGCCTGAAACGCACAGTTGTATATTGATCTCAAAAGTACTAAAATATCAATGGAATCAACGCTAAAGTTTCCAAATTTATTTTTTTATTGTAATCAAATAGGCTTATTGGTTTGTGGAACCTTAGAATATGACAAGGGTACCGGTGCACGTTGATATTACAGGTATAAATCTGCCCTAGGGTCTGCTGAGACCACCTTGATGGAAGTTCCATAGTTCAAACAAAACATTTTTATTTTTAACAAAATATTGAATTATCCAATGTAGAGCACCCTGTGTAAGTTGCGAGCAGCGCAAGTTTATGTTATGACGTAATAGGCGTTCAATGTGACGCTCCAAACATAATTACAGCAAATCGTAATATTTGTGTTGCTCCATCAAGACGAGATCTCCACAGATCTCGGAGTACTTCACTGCACATGCAGAAATAACTTCTATTTTACCTTCTCTAGAGTATATTATCCATTGTTAAGTGCGTAAATAGGATAAAAGTGCTTTGTTCTCTTGAGTCTTATGCAAATAGCATTAAGGTTGGTTTTGTTGTGATCGCGTGGGCGTGATACAAGCTCGCGGTCGCGGCGGTGCACTTGTCACGTGCGCGTGCAGTGTGCGGTCCAGGCGGACGGTGCGTCAGAGAACACCTCAAGCGTGCAATGCATCTGGTGCGGTACCACGAGTAACAATTTAAAATTAAAAAATATAGTATACAGACATTTATACACATTTTTGTTATATATGTAAGATATGTAAATTTAAAATATTATGTACTTAGCTATCGCATTAGGCATAACCTGTAATGATAGTTTTAAGTTGTGGTAAATAAATAAATAAATAAATAAATAAATTATAGTAAGTCTAGCTGTGCCCCGTGGTTTCTTCCTTTTTAATTACCTATTAGTGTTCCGAAAAAAACGGAACCTTGTTAGAACACTGTGTGGTCCGTTTGTCTGTCTGTCCGCCCGTCCGTCCGGCTGTCAAGGTTTCGGCTTCTCAGGATTGTGTGAAAATAAGGTCATATACTGGTCTCAATAAATAAAAATCATTTGTGTAATTCAGAGCAGTCACTACATACAAGTTTATGTGCTACCTATTTTGTATGCGATTATTTAATTTTACAACTTATCACGAGACCGGCGTACAGTGACAGCTGTGCCGTCGCGTTTCGTGCGGTGTGTAAGTAGCCGGTGGCCCTTGTAGGGGGACGAGAAAGAAGAGCAGCGCATCTGTATAGCCTCAATGCGGATGTCTATGAGCGTCGGTAGTCATTAAAATGGCGCGGATTGCTCTTTTGCCCCCCTATATCATAAAAAAAATGTACACTCGTCTGCGTTGGCTTCGTCTGTGTCACAAGGGCGTCGCGGCTCCGGGTGTCGCTTTAGGTTTACAAGTTTTTGACACCGTTCAGGTAGCAAGAGGTAGTGCCACTCTGCAGGTACGTAGCCGAGTTGGGCGGCACGACCAGGGTACTTCCCCGGTCGCGCCGGCCCAACTTGACTCGCTTACACGACACCGGCGTAAACTGACAGCTTTCCTGCCGCGTTTCGTGCGCCTCTTCGACTGCGGGTATAGTTTATCTTTTCTCTCTTCTCTCTACTTTAAGTATAGATTGAGATAATAATATCAAAATTTCGGCATGCATGATGCTAATCATTGTTTCGGTAAATACCGACCAACACAACTTCAAGGCTACAGAATCATCAATGGTTTGGTAATCAATTGGTACTTGGAATCAGTCTGTGGTATTTGACACCTCGCGTCCGCACGTCAGCGCGGCGGCAGCTGCTGTAATGTGGACACTGCACGGACTTGGGTAACTTGATGTTGCTGTGTGTTGCTTGTATGAAAGTTTCTATATGCAGTTCGTATTTATGTCTTCAACCACAGACGTGAGGTCCCGGGTTCAAATCCCGGCGAGGACCAAAAATTGTTATTGTGATTTTTCAATTTCTAATAACAGTACGGAGTCAGGAAGTTGGCGGTGTTACACCCCCGTGCCTCGGAGAGCACAAGCGTCGGTCCTGCGCCTGATTTCTCTCCAGTCGTGTCGGACTGCCGTCCCATCGGAATATGAGAATGAGGGAATAGAGAGTGCACTTGTGTCTGCGTGCACACTTGTGCACTATAATATTATATGTCCTACGCAGATGGCTCGTAGATATATAGACGGCCGCCGTAGCCGAAATCGTCTAGGAGGACATTATCATATCAAGGTACATTCAGCAATCGCGTCCAACAACAGTTCGCGAGCTGTGTCGTGGTCTGGCTCGGGCCAACAATAACGCAATTGGGATTTTATTTGTAATAACAGCCCGGAGCCAGAGGTTTGACTACTCTTGTACCTCGGGAAACACGTTACATCAGAAATACTCCATATTGTGGTTGGATCCCTGTCGGAAAAGCAGGATCGCTTCGGGAAAGCAAAATTTCTGTCTGAAAAGCTGGATTGCTGTTGAAAAAGCGGGATCGCTGTCGGAAAAGCAGGATCGCTGCCGGATCGTGGCGGACTGTCGTCTTATCGGGGTTTTCTTTTTCAGTTTCAATTTTCTAATAATGTTTTCTAATTTAAATAAAAAAATAAGCTCATTTCCAAAACTTTCAGTTTCAAAAAACATAACATTCACAAATTGAACCAGAAAATTTCACTGCCTCTAATAGACCACTGCACTCCCACAAGTTGCCTGAACGATAGACTGGACACTGTATTACCTCACACCCAGCTGTACCTAACAGCTGACCCTAGAAGCAGCCTACAACCCTAGGCCTAGCAAATTCCCAATAATTTCACAAATTATAATTGCATATTTGTACCACTAGTACCGGCACAATTCGTGCGCCACTTACAAGAACGGCTTACACCTTACCAGCCCGCCCTTTGTAGTGTACAGGCCGGTCACGGCGGCCGCCGGCTCGCGCCTGGCCGTAAATCTCGCCTGACGTATCACTTTGCCCAATTTAACCCATTAACCGAATCCGAATCATGTTTCTGTGACTGCGACTTATCTCCGTGATTTATTCACCAAGTTCCGTTTGTGGGGTCTCCGCTTGCGCTATGTGGGAGTACTGTCGAGATGTAGGTAAACTATGCATTGTACATTCTCCATGGGCACATATTTTCCATGGTCAAGGAACAGTTGTATGGACCGGTAGTATGTGACAGTCGTGCACATGCCATGGGAATTGACAATCAGATGGTCTCAATCCTCTATCCGACAGCCGAACGACGCATCTTCGTACTACATACCAACAATTATGCGGATGTAAATGGGTGTCTTCAACGCGCATATGCTACAAGCATGTATCTAACTTCTTACATTAAACTTAGGTATAAATATTAATAATAATATTACGAATCTTCATTTGTAATAATGAACTTATATAGTGAGTGATGTTTGACTGAAATCATCATCATTTTGCAAGATTCGTAGGTGTACCGTAGTTTATATCACAAGAGCAATAGCAATAGTCCCAACTGAATTACGGCTGCGGCATCCGTAGACATTAGAGACAAACCATTCGCCAACTCGTGCAGTACGTTCTGTAGTGTACTAATTATAAGTGTATGCACATGAACAGACGTCTTTCTATTCTAATCATCATCGTCAATCATCTGTTCTCATGGGAGGGGGTTAAGATCGGAAAAGAATATCCTAATACTTATAACTGGATAAAAAATTAAAAGGTCAAACACTACGCGACCTCCGCAAAGGGATGTGAAAGTTTAAACGCTCCTTTTGTCCCACCCGGTCTGACCAGGAACGAATAGTCAGTAGATTTCGAAAATAGTTACAATAACTGTAATAAAATATTACAGAGCTTTTTTAACAGACCACTTTCCTTGTTTCAGATACATCGCGAAGTCTTCTTGAGATGATAAGGCGAATAAAATACACAAGGTAATACTGCCTCCTTCATACATTATGTTATCAAGAAATATTTTTGAATGAATAGCATTTGAATAATAAAAAAAAACATTCATCACGATTGACGGCTAAGTAATATCATTGTGGCTAAGTGATTTCTTCATTCATGATCGAATGGACAAATTGTAGAAAAAAAACAATATTACTTTACTGTTAAATGGATAATATTACTACAGCCCATATTATTATGATAAAAATCATGCTTGTGTATATCGTAATTTTAATATTATGCACATAACATAAAGTAGCTGAGTAGTAGCGGTTACTTAATAGGTAATGTATTAAATAATTCATAACTCAATATTATCTACATCGTAAATAATCAAAATTATGAATAGATTGGCAATATCTAACACGATATGGCTATACGGAGATGAAAAATATTAACGAAACAATAATGGTTTGTGCTGTCGCGATAAAATTGATGATATATTAAACGTAATCTTATTTCTGAGTTGTAATTATGAGCGACACATATATCACACATCGAATGGACGTCCATCTACGTTATTGCTAATCGCCGTAAGCGGTAAGCCACAAACCACTTCACGTTGACAAATGATCAAACGTCTTCATAACATTAATTTGTTGCCTTTGTGCGGGTATCGATACTCTTTTGTTTTCGGCGTTCGAGTTTCAAAAGTAGTGACAGTGACAGGTGTCACTGCGTTTGACAGCGACGCCATTAATCACGTCGTGTTGCCGCGCCGACGGGGCTGGCCGCGATACTCGTGTCGCCACCTTCACGTTTTCATTGTGATGATTTATTTGGGACATGTTTTATGACCGCGACCACTCCTGGTATGACACTCACACAGAAGTGGGACAAGTGTTTATGTGAGGTATTAACATGTCGTTCTTTTTCCTCTCGCCGCTATCTTCATCGTCAGTTTAGTCATATCTTCTGCTCGACGATTTACTTCTTCCGAGTCCTTTGACCATTCGCCCAGAGCAGACTTGCGAATCAGTCGTCAGGCGGAGTGTAAGTATGTATGTATTTATATTTTCTATGATAGCCCAAGTGATAACGATAACACACTAGAATACTGACTGTTTAGTTTTGAATGATGACTGGAAAATTCGATTGGTTTACGTCTTATTCCGTCGGATAGGCGCTGGTAGGTGCGCGGTCCACCGTAACTATAGTAACAAAAATAAACGTTTCGTTGCTGTTTTTTCGTGGATGGACTCCGATGGCCACATTTTGTTTGTTCGGTTTTTTCATGGCTTTGAATT
>LUGF01033736.1:107737-120107 GCA_001625245.1 Calycopis cecrops | reverse complement strand
CTTTACACACACTATCATGTATTTGACACATTGATATTTATGACACGCGTAATTATTAAGTTTCTATGCCTTGTAAGTGTTGAAAATTTTACATGAATTGTTTGCCTTAGTCGATAGATAGTCGATCTTCGCGGGATCACTAGGTTAAGTAAATGAACATACTTTCTTCTAAGAAACGGCCAAACATGAAACATCTATAATCTATAAAATTTATCGAAGTAGGTAATCTATTTTCGGCATTGCTGTAAAAGTAGTAAATGACGCAGACTTGTCTATTGGTATTGATTAAATTAAATTTTAAATACAGGTGGATTAATGCAAAAAAAACCATAAAAATTGCCGTGTCTATAAATTAGCGAGCGTATGGCGCGTTACCGGTGCGGAAGCGTTTACGAGTTGTCAGCTGGACTCAATCTCATTTGCGCTGGTCACGAGTGGGTCACAGGGAGCTGGTCATGTGACCCGCGACCGTGACCGTGGCGGGGTCGACGTCCTGCCGTCATATGACAGGACCCGAGTGTTATGAATGTACGCAGAGGACACTCGCTACATCAGCGACATTTACATTTAGGTTCTGTGAATGTGTATTGCTGTTTTTTAAATAAAGTTCCTACTTTTTTCTTTAACATAAAAATACTCAAAGAGGAGACGCGGCAAACCGAAAAGGAGATGGCGAGATGAACTCGGCGTATACCTGTCTGATTGGCGTGATGAAGCTCTGAACAGAGAAAAATGGAAAAAATGGGGGGAGGTCTTTGTCCAACAATGGGATATGGGACACATAATAAACAATGGGGCTTGATTTAATAATATAATGTAATAATATTTTTATTAATTAGAGAACTAGAGAAATTGGAATCAATTAATAATTTTTGCAAAAAATATTCTTAGGCTGCACAATAATAAATCATATTTAAGTTTTGCTAAAGAAGAATAAGTATCGCCTTTCTACCAGCATTACGTAATATCGAATTTGTAGTCTGTTTATTTAACGTATTATCATGTTTATTTATTTAACAACTCATGTACAATTGGTAAATAAATAGACTTCAGAATTGAATAGTTATTCTGAAGTACTATAAACAGTGAATTGTTATTGAGCTAAAGATTCATTATTATTTATTCACTAAGTTTAAACATAATGTATCTACGAGTAGGTAAAAACATAAGTTAGCAACATTGTTGGTGACTGAATACCTAACAAATGTGATAATTTTCCAGCGTACCTACCACGGTATATAGCGTGTCA
The DNA here is from genome assembly GCA_001625245.1 of Calycopis cecrops. Classification (NCBI taxonomy): domain Eukaryota; kingdom Metazoa; phylum Arthropoda; class Insecta; order Lepidoptera; family Lycaenidae; genus Calycopis; species Calycopis cecrops. Next base: position 118,858 of record LUGF01033736.1, on the reverse strand, counting down.
CGCGACCGGGAGGTACCTCCCACCTCCCACCTCCTGGTGGTGCCCGTTCAACTCTGCTGCAATGCAGCACGACACTACTTCGTGCTAAATGTATAACACGACCTGAATATAAATCGGCGTCGATAGTCGCCAAATGGTTCCGACTGCTCGTTCGTACCACATAAACATCTGCACGGCCGCTGGCGAGCCACTCCACAGCTTTTATGGTCTATCTGCATGTCTGATACCTAGACGAGGTACAGGGTGTCTTATTTACTTTAACCTGTTCTAAAATAAAACCGCGTAATAAGAAATTGGTAACAATTACTTCGTTAATACATTATATTAAATAACAGCTGTGCCTGCGTCGTAATATCATTAATAAACTGTATAGTATAGTATATATACTATACTATACAGTAGTTTCGGCTAGGCGTTTCCATATAAGTCAGTCAGTTTTGCTTTATATGTATTATAATATTATGTAGATGTATTTATTAATGAACAAACATTGTGTGATTATTTATTATTTGTTCCACCCCGAAAAAATTGGTTGTCTTCAAATATGTTTACGCGGGAGAATGTGAAAGTTTGTTTGTTTGTTACTCCTTCGCGCAAAAACTGCTAAACCGATTTTCATTAAATTTGGCACATACCTAGAGGCTAACTTGAATTTTAGTTTAGTTTTTTAGAGTTTTTATCCCCAACAAATGTTCCTATGGGATGCCATGGGATGATTTTCTGTTTTGCACGGGTGAAACCGCGGGACGCAGCTAGTAAGTAAATAATAATTTGTAAATGATATGATGATATCGAAAACTTGTGACAAACCTGACGTCGGGAGTCATCATCAATTATGTTCTAACTGCTCGTTTTCCCGCTGCGAGTAATAAAACACTAAAAGCCAACCAGCTCATGTATTTTATCCAACACACTGTACAAGTACATTCCGACGAATAACTAACTTTATTCGGATTTTATTTCCATTCTCATACTGACATTTAAATAAAGGTTCGTATTGTGAGGCGCTCTCTATGTTAATTAGATGACTCAGAACATGTGAACCAAATTACAAATTAATGAAATGGAAAAAAAATGTCCTCTCGTGGTCAGGTAAAGGGGAGAGGAAGACTCCTGACATACATGTCGTCAAGTCTTCATTCTTCTTCGTCTTCATATTTGTGTTTTCCAGAGGCTGAAAGAGTGATAAACATACACACAAACTTTTTCATTTATAATATCTGTAGAAGCTATTATTGTAATACTCGAGTCGTATTGTAGGCGTCGTACACTTGCTGGTAGGTGACCAACAGCGCGTCTCAAATTGTCTCGGACTAGACACACAGGAGTTAGGAGAGCAGATACCAAGTGGGCCAGCAGAGATGTAGAGCCGCCACACGTTTATATAAACGAGATGGTCCACCTGATAAGAAGACGTGGAGGCTCCTCATCAGACAGCATGCTTTTTTATAGAAGAAGTGGGCAGACGGGCAGTCGGAACATCTTGATGTTCACACATGGACATCGCAGATTGTTACGCAAAGGCGTTGCGCTGCTTTCGTCCAGCGGGCCACCGGCTACTCACAGTCGCGCCGACCGCGACAGCACGTGCCGTGCTGGTCTAACTGTAACTGTAATACAGCCTTTTGCTATAATATTTATATGCCGCAAGTTTCTTTGTCACCGGGACAGTCAACAGTTTGCTTTTAGGACGACGTGTTCGTAATAACATCAGCTGGGCAAACACAAATTAAATCGCTTGTATCTTGTCTGTACGCAGTCGTGTTGTAGTTATCAGTAACCCGGCAGCGGTGCTGGACCGGCGCGCTGGAGCCGGCGGGTCACCTGACGGCAGGGGACTCACACCGCACGTCTAGGGCTTGTATTTTGTTTGCATTTTTTCTATGCACTACAAGCGTTATTCTGGTCCTACCAACCCCATGTAATAACAATGTCCTCCTAGTTCAATTTCCAGACTAGCCAACTGCGCAGGATACCTATACTATAGTGCAAGCGTGTGCGACGATAAAGGTACACTCTCTAATTCCTCATGCCTCTCTACCGATGGGACGACAGACGACCGGAAACAACCGGATATCAGGCGCCAGACTGATGGCTCAGCGTGCTCCCAGCGGCCCGAGGGTGTAGCTCCATCAATTTCCCGACTCTAAAATTAAAAAATAAAAATCCCACTAACTTTAGGAGGACTCGAACTCGTGGCCTAACGATCTGTGGCGGAACTAACTTACCACTAGACTACAAGGCAGAATAACCCGCACGTTGTTACCTCAACGACATCACCTCTTACTGTAAACCTGCTGTAATAGTTGGATACCAACAAGTAACAGCGTGGACTGGTCTGATGATGATGATGTTCTCGGTAGCGTGCTCTGATCGCTATCTACATTGTCAGCAGCAGACATCAGGAACAAGCGGCTGATGGATATATTATGCGAGCGCCGTTTTGCTTATAATTTAATACATAAAACTGCGCATACATATAGTGCGGCGACTACGTAAACTGTGAACTTCAATTTTCTTACAATTAAATCACACAAAGGAATAAACCGTGTCGTCTGCAAATACTCAACACATAAATAATCTCGAACTCTGAAGTGGGTCCAGAGATTTTATGATTATTTCATTGTATCTTCGATAGGTCTGAGAGAAAATCATAAAGTATATTAATTCTTCCCATCGTTACTTACGTAAGTGAAAAGGTAAAGCGCAGCTTGTTTTTACTCGACTACGTGGATTATTAAAAATTTAAATCTAGACGAGACGTAATTGCTGGCTCATTGCATGCAACTCATTTATTAAACTTCTAAGGAAAAAAACACAATTTGGATGTACTGGAATAAATTAGGTTCGGCTTGCCGGGTGGGTGTGTGAGGCGGCGGTCGCCGCTGTGGGTAGTGCGCACTGCACGCAACAACTTTTTGAAACAAGCGCCATGTCGCGTATTTATTCGACGTTCATTTAACGACTTCACGAGAATAGCATATTATGCACATAATGACGTAGTATGCTATGGAATATATTTGTTTAAAGTGGCTGTCAAAATCAGGTTTGCCTGCTCCTGCGAAAATGTGAAAGTGATAGGTTTTACTGAAGCATACAGTTAACGTTGTAACATCATCCGATACGACTTAGGGATCTTCAAGAAAAGAGCATTCCTCTTCCTCAAAGGCCGGCAACGCGTCTGTAAGACAACTAGTTTTGCGGATGTCTATGGGCGACGGTAGTCACTAACCATCTGCTCGTTTGCCCCCTATACCATAAAAAAAAATCATCAGAAAGCTTTGACAACCCTAAAACTTAGTGAGATTCGAATAAATTTACTTATTCAATCGATCGCGATATTTCATTCATTCATATAATATAATTAAATAATTATATTGATGACAATGAATAACATTAGACAGCCATTGTGCTCAAGTCCACAGCTTGCGTGGTGGAGGATGAATTAGCAAACAGCAGGCGCCGGCGCCGGCGCACCAAGCACGGCGCCGCGCGGCTCGCACCGGCACCGGCCGCCGGCCACTCCAATGCTGCACTGCATCACATTTGAATTGATATCGCACGTCTTGTCCGTTAGTTATTACATGGCTTATCAGATGGAAGACTGACACTGTGGGCTGCTCTTAGTTCCGCAAACTAAGGCTCGGATTTTTGACCCGGGTTTGCTACTAAACAGTGCACAAGTGTGAACAATTACAAGTGCACTCTCTACTTCCTCATTCTTTTACTTCGATGAGACGCAGTCCAACACAACCGGAAAAAACTGGAGCAAAATCGACGGCTTAACTCTCTGAGACGTGGTACACGCCCGTGCCACCACCATCTCCCTGACTTTAGATTTAGTGGAAACTGTAAAATCCCAATAAGACTTTTTGTTTCAACCCAGGATTCGAACCACATCTGTGGTGGAACCCACTTGCCACCGGCGCACGAGGCGGTGCATGCATATGCATCGAGCGCAACGCAGTCAGCATTATCTTAATAAAACAATAATGTTATCTCAAAAGCATTTAAGTGCGGACAGGCGGCGCTGGTTCGGCAGTAAATCATTTATCAGGCTGTTGTAAAATTAATTAGATCATTCCAAATGTACGGAACACGCCACTGTGATTTAGAGGCTAGGCCTTGAGATGTAGCCTAGATACTAGCCTAGATAGTGTCGTGTGCCTTGTTCGTAGTCTTATACACGTAAACAAACACACAGCGCACTAAATGATATTCATCATACAGATAGTGAAGTATACATTATGGAGGGCTGACATCCTTACAGTTGGATAGCAGTAGACCAGCTGCAGTGGTGACGACTGTGCCTTCACAACAACATTACAATTACACTCCAATTATAATATTACAATAACATGGAGACAATCCGTGCGCGAGTGCTGCCCGGCGCCTGGTGCGTCCAGTTCTAAATAAAATGTGATCGAGTGTCCACACTCCACAGTGCGCCGCGCTGTTTATTTTAATATGAGGTGTGATCATTAACCTGAAGTAATCGTAAACTCGGCGTCTTTACATGGTGTCGTGTGCGGTGAGGGGTCAAGTGCATGTAGCTGCAGAAGCCGATAAATAATAATTGATGCATACATAGATTTGCCACGAAATGGCGCTAAATGCATGCACGCATATTGCACGCTATCATTACACTCATATTTTTGCAGGGATTTTATTCTTTTATCGACTTCCAAAGTAAATCGGTTCTTTATAAGTTAAAACTTATAAATATATTTTTTTATAGCATCACGAGCAATCGGAGCCATTTTCATGACTACCGACGCCAACAGACATCCGCATAGACGATATACAGATACGCTGCCCCCTTGCTCCTCCTCCCTGCATAGGCTATCGGCCAAAACCAACTTTGCTTCCAACTTTGATTGCAATGTCCTTACATGTGACATATTTAAAGTACAGCAGATCTAGAGTGCGCGTGACATACTCGCGCGTCGCTCCGAACCCCGACCACCGACGAGTTTGTTGCTAATTAAATCCAATAATAATTACATGACATGTTGTATATACGTGGACGTCACGACAAATCAATAGGTAATGCGGTGTGGCGCCGCCGTGCAGGCCTGCCGCGTATAGTGAACCTAGCGTCCATGACGTCAGCCTGGCGCACCAGTACATCGCGTTAGCCGTGCTGAGGCGAAGGGCGAGTGCGGGGGAACGGAAGGCGAGGAGGGGGGAGGTGCATAATACGGATAAGCTATGCCCACACAGCACGCGTCTTTTAAGATGTTAATGTCTGCGCGTGCGCGGTGTAAAAAATTCATTACAATGTAATTGTGGTCGGTATGAGTTACGTGCATTATGTGGCTATTATACAGTTCGCTTGTAAACCGTAGAAATTATTTTTTATGTACAAATATGTGATTCAGTCCCTGTACGGTTATAAACACCTCTTAACATATCCAGTATCTAATAAAAGTTTTCTATCACCGACTAAACAGAATACCTAATAGAGTTGTTTAGTTCAAAAGAATGAACTAACTAAGAAGTGTTAAAGTAACCTTTTGTATTTTTACATTGTAGTATATTACATTATACCGACACAAATATTTATCTGTAAAATTACAATCTACAGTTAACCCAATTTCAAAAACAAAAACCGCTATGAATACAATGAGACTTAAATTCGTAATTTCAAAAAAGGAAAAACTTTCACCGGCTTATGCATCCGAAAATGGACCCCGACCCCGCGACTGCACGGACCATAAGGCCTCCACGACTGCCGGGGCTGATCATTAGCAGTCGTTACTCCGAGTCCGCTCCGTGGAACAACCGTTGGGGTCCGGGGCTGTAAATATCCGCATTTTATTGAGCAATCGACATTAACGCAGCGCGACGGAATGTTCAAATAATTGCACATTACTCCGAGACTCTACTTTACGCTAGTGCCCATTTATTTCCCGCCTCCCACCTCCCACGGTCGACATTCGATCCTGAAGTTCCCTTATTTTATGTTCAAGGGGAAATTAAAGCTGAGACAAGACAACAGCAATAGAAACAAACCAACAAAATGGAAAATGCGTGTGAACGTATAAATATGTTATGGTTAAAGCACCATAGTCAAAGTTAAAAAAATATAAGGTAATTAAGAAAGTAATGCAAGCGCAAGTTATGCTGACTGAACCAAGTGGCTTCAGGCTTTATAGGTGTAACAGAGAGTGGTAGAGTAGGTACAAGAAGAAGTGCTTTGTATAGTAGAAGTACCTGCAGTGCAACCGCGTCGGATGTAAGCGTATCTCAGAACACAAAAGGTCAATTTTTTTTTAAGAAAAGGAGGAAGAGCGAACCGTTGGAATCGTTGGTGATCACTGGCGCACATCGTCACAGTGATTTGAAACGTTTTGATCATTTGTCCATCTCACCACCGTTTGTGCCACCACAAAGTCACGAAAGGACCAAACACGGCCGAGCAGTTGGCGCAACGGAGCATAACTAACTATAATATCCTACCTACTTACGTTGCCTAGCATCGGTTTCATAATCTACACACACCTGGCTGAGCCGCCCCGTCTCCTCCTGATCCGACAATGATGGACGGAGGGCTGATGATGTGCTCGTGTGATTGTAATCCTCGTGACATTGATTTGCCATAGATCATGGTTACAGTGACAGCCGCAGATCATATCTAGACGGTTGGTTCTATACTCACTCACTCACGGCGTGTTCACGAGATGCCTTGATTGGTAAGAAGTTGCAGACGACCCGACAGACTAATATTGCATAATATTGTAGTAGGGTAAACGAGCAGTCGGAGCCTTAGTACCGCCAGAAACTCGTACACCGTGAGTGAGAGGCACCTCCCCGGTCGTGACCGCTTGGTTCCACCTTCCTATGAACCAGGAACCGCGATCTCCTCACATCAGGCCGGCTGGATCCCGGCGGCGGCGGCGCGACCGTGACCAGGTCAACACGGCGCCTGCGGTCTGGTCAAGGTGGAGGGGACTCACGCGGGCAGGGTTGGCGACGCCTAAAAATTTATATTTAGATACCTATGATGTCCTAAGTTTATGAGAATTTATCTCTATAAAAAAATCGGATTTTATCGCAGATCGTTAGATGTACGAGTACATTCTTTAATCTATTTCGATCGGCGTTTTGATTACATTAGGTGAACCGTAAGAAATAAACATCAATATATAAAGAATTAAAGTATAAAATAACAAAATAAAAAAAAACTTCATAAAGACGATATTTTTTAATAAAAGTATTTTGATATGTAGTGCACTTTACTTAAAAAAGAAACTTATTTCAAGACATCCATTATTATAAATTGTTTATGCACTTTTTTTAATGATTTCGAGTGATCGATGATGAGTACTGACTGCAGTCTTCCACGAAATGCGACATTTTACAGCAAAAAACGTATTTATTTTTTTTAGATATTATTTTTTTTATATTAATTGTGCAACGTTTTAAAAACACCTGCCAACCCTAGCAAGTAGGACCATCAGCATTGCTCCAGATCATCCAGATATAACATGCTCAGCGCCAGGAGTGACGCGTCACTTATCACTCATCATTTACTCACGCCCACTACATCGGTGATGGAGTAGCCCGCTCCGGCAGTGACGACTCCGGCGGCCGGTCCTCGTCGGATGCAGCAGGGCCTCTGCAGTATCCAGTCCATGATGAGCCTCTGAGGTCTCACATCATCATAACTTATGATATGGTTACATGAAATGACAGTGAGAGTTTGTAAGATTATCTATCGCATTTCACCCCGCACCAAGATGAGTTAAACTAACTATATAATAAAAACAATAAAATTTTCATAATTTTAATAAATAAATTGGATACTACCCGAGAAAGGCTATACAGGGAGACAATATAGTAACACTAGGTCTAGGTAGGTAAGTATAACTATGGAGGGCCATATTATGCGCTCAAATGACTTTGTAGCGATAACAGACATCAGTTACCATATTATGACAAGTTTATCTCACTTATACATAATTCGCGTAAAAATGCAATCAAACATGCAAATTAACTTGTTCAATGCGGAACCAATGAATTAATCACAATACTTCTCGTTAATTACCGATCCGCCAATCACAGAGCGAGCCGTGACGCGACACCCAATCAGAAGCGATTGCACTTGTTTAATTTCATCACGTCATTGTATTTCCTCATTGAACTGTAAAGGAGAGTGCACACTGATAAATTGAGGTACGGCATATTAAGCAGTTTTCAGGTTACTAAACTGTTAGGTTACTGGTAGTTAAGATGTTTACGGATCTGATATCATATTGTAGAATCAGTAATAATAAACGAATGTTGCACAATATTTTTATTTTATTTACTAGGTAACTCACTTTTAGAGTTTTGTATGTCTGTGTAACTGTTTGTTTGTCCGTCTGTTAAAACATTTGTTAAGAACAGTTGGAAGGATTAAGCTATATTCAAGTTTTTCATTTTTATTATTCAGATACCTACAAAGGGTTGCAACTTCTTGAAGTACAGAAAAAGTAATACTTCTAAGCATGGGCGTACCCAGGTTCCGTGCCAGTTTTATGTAGTAGGTACTTACTGATAGTAAGTAGGAGGTAGTTCTATGTCAACGCATTCCTCAGATACAACTATGGGTGCGCACATTTTCTATGAGGTCGTACTGCACCGTAGACAGAGAATCATAAAATTTTGCAAGTAGTAAAAACTGACTATACATGTAAAGGAAGACAGTAAAATTGGTAAGGAAATTGGTAGTATAGTTCATAATTATATCATTGTAAAAAACCATCAAACCAGCAAATATAAGATTGTTAACTTACATAAGTTGTACTCGTACCTGCCGTTAGTACGGAACCTCGGCGAATAAGTCCGACTCGCACTTGAGAGCTTTTTTCTTTGATTTTCAAATTCAAACAAAAAAATTTTACCGACAGAAAAGAAAGACGTAAACCTTGCTGCTGGTGGCTCGAGCATTTTGTACTGTTTGTAAGTTTACGGTGGCCCCACATGGAGGAAAACAGGCTGCACAATAATATACCGATGTCTATGGGCGCAGGTACACATCGAAAAGGTTTTGATTGCTAGTTGGTGTTTTAGTACTATACATCATAAATTATGATATTAAAGATATACATTAATGCCTTTTATGGTGTTTGCACGAATATTAATATGCAATTTACATGTACGTGCATAATTAAATTAAACATAATATTATTACAGTAGTAGGTATAAGGTAATAACCTACATACAATTTGCGAAGTTATAAATACAAACCATTACAACGGTTCACGTGAGCGCCCCTTACAGTTATATCACACGTATTCAGGCGAGCGCACTTCGTGTATTCTACTTAATATTATTGCATATCGTGTACTTAACTAACGTATGGTAATTTTATCGCCTATAAACTGTTAATGTGTCAATATACAAATAAATAATTTAACTCCGACGCTCGGTAGAGGTTACTTTGATAATCATTATCAATAATGTTCATAAAAACATTATATAATTGGCCTGGCTCCGTTACGAGTGGTAACAGATTACATTAAGCCTCCTAATGAATACTCCCAGCAGTGATTTATACATTATACGATTACAGATTATTATTATCATCAGCAATCTTTATCCGTCTCCTGTTGATAATTAATATACTTTGTTTGTATCAAATGTCCTACTACTGAAGTTGGACTTTATTACTTTAGCGGGCCCGTCGCAGGAGCTTTTGCACTTTTAACATTTATCCCATCCATCATAGGCACTTGTAGCCAACTGCTGCGAGCTCGATGAATTAAAAAAAATAAGCGAAATCAAGTTTCAAGATATCGAAAACTGCCTGTAAATAAGTTTATAAACTTCAACTTTTTTACACTTTTATTTTATTTTTTCTATTCAACCAAAGTTGAATTTTGTTTATTTTAAGATTATATTCCTATTTATGTTCATACCAACTCAGTTTTCATCACTCATCTTGTATTCTTTCCATATACTTTTGATGTAAGTCGTCATACATTTTTCAGCAAATCATTATCTGATTTTGCAAAATTCCTCAAACTTCCTCAATTATAAATACCGTCGCGTGATTCAGACAATAAATATTTCTTTATTAGCAATAATACAGGCGCCAAGATTATCTACGATAAGCTAATGCACGGGGTGGGCTGTCACAATAATATGTCACGTGTAATAAATACACGCGATAACGATCTCTATTGCGTCGGCGCGACGTGCCAGAGCCGCGTGCTCGAGTATAGCGGCCGTTAATATGGGGGGCCTGTAAATATTTGTGTGAAAATGCTGATGAATTGCATTGCTATTTGTTACACGAAATACGTGACGCAAGCGGCGAGATAACTCGCGGGAGATACGCGAGTGTGAATGGACCTTTGTACGTCGTACGTTCACTAGGTTTATCCGACTTTTTGAGTGAACAAAGTCCATTTTCGGTGAAATCAGATAAATACGTTTATGAAAAAGGAAACTTTCGGAGTTAATATAAATTAGGTAGGTAATATAAGGTAGGTACTTAGGTAGGAGGGTACTTAACTTACGAATTTGTTGTTATGTACTTTTACATTTTTAAACAATTGAACGATTTTACCAAACTTGAGGCAAAAGTAATTCGTGTAACGGTACCACTGCGTTTTTTCTCATTCTCATTTTAAAAGGCCATCAGCATTAAGTACGCCTTTTTAGAATTTTAACGAAATACAAAAAAAGTATTCATAAACTAACACAAAGTAGTCAAAGCATTATAAAGCTGTTTATATTAATACTATGATGTTTTATAATCCTAATATTTTGGTTAATTTCCTGTAGTGTCACAGAGTAGGTCCTACGGGGCAAATATTTCAACTGCATGGACTTTTCATCATGATCTGAGTATCGCGTCAGAACTCCATGTTTCATCCCCACTACCTGGATATTCTCTAGAGTCCACAAACGTACATTACGAATGTCAATTAATCTCATATAGGTACACCAACCATGTGGAATCAGCTGCAGATCGCGGTTCATCCAAATCTCGTAATCAAGGCAGCAACGCATCTGCAAGGGCGCACCTCACAGACGCTAACCTCGACGCTCCATGACTCTACCCGTACGACTCTATCTCCCACAAGCACACTCGAGTTGATATTCATCTCGTGCGTCCACTTCACGGCG
>LUGF01033736.1:84289-106450 GCA_001625245.1 Calycopis cecrops | reverse complement strand
CCGTCCGCCCGCCTGCCCCGAGGAGCGACACGCGCTACTATGCTAATGCCACGCGTCCTGTCCACTTTGCTCGCGGTGAGTTACTCTTTTATCTCATTTTTATCAGTTTATCAGTAAATGGTAGTGTCATTGCTGGGCTCCATGTTGAGCCGCCACAACCAGGGACCACTCGCCCATATAAAATTGACGAGACAAGGATATTTCGTCACGTTTCGTGCAACTCGAGAGATCGTCCGTTAGGGAGATGTGGGGTGCAGGAGGGCAACGAGACAACGAGGAAGAGCGTCGATAACTTCCCAAAAGCCAATTTTTTTTTTGCCTCTTACGCTGTAAATTATAGTAGGTGCAGGAAAATGTCGACCTGCCACTCCTCCAGGCGGTGCAGACCACCAGCACGGTCAGCCAACCAATGCACCGGTCAACGGACAGCTTACGTGTATTTAATTTTCCTCTTATTTTGAATCCCCAATACACACGCCAAGCATGAGAATTAGTTTAAACCGGCAAAATTTCATAGACCTGGATTGGCTGAATTTGTGGAGAATGAACATGTCTATATAACGAACTGTTTCTTCAAGAAGACTGATCAAACAGCCTAAATTGATCAAGATCGGGCTGATCTTTCGGGAAGGATTCAGGAGAAACGAGATAACCTTGGTTTCTAATCAGACGTCACACATTCAATGATGTCTTTGTGTTCATTAGGAAAATCGATAACCGGGAGACCACGGGATTGCAAATGAGTTTCTAAGGGCAGGCGAATTTTCAATAGGTATCAAAAATGAACTAACAGATATTAAATGCCTTAATTTTCGAAGGTAATGTAATGCCGCAATTGTATTCTGGCGTAGCTCCTCTTTACGGCAATTAGGTACTGACATAGCTAATACTTTCCCATCTAGGTGATAATGACTTGGATAAATTATGTTTAAATGTATATTCTTTTATTTTATCTTGTGGCACGAATACATTTTTGATTATATGGAATATAGCCCTAGCTGAGATTACATTTACTACCATTCCACTTCGCTGCATATCAAATTCTGATCTAGAATAATTTAATTTTGTCAAAGAGGAAAATTCTCAAATTGTTCTTAATATCAAATTCAAATTATTTTCTTTATTAAAAACATTTCAAGTATGGAGTTTCCACTCATTACAAGCATGGAGTTTCCACTCACTACACTACAGTAATGTTCCATTTATGTTCCAAAAATATGGACTATAAGTGTAATGGTTCTCTTCTTTATTGAGGTAGGTCAGATACACATGCTGTGCCTGATTATAAATAGACAGAAGAATGTATTAAGCCTTTATTTTGATTATTCGGTTGAGATATGATGCCACTACAGTGCAGCGGTGCGACACCGACTATCGATACACTGGAGAGTTGAAGTGTTTATACTAGAAATCATCAATGCTGGTCCAATCCTAGGATCAGAACTCGAAACCGAACTCAGAACGAGTGTCAGCTCAGGAGAGCCGCTTTACGTGTGCAAAGTCGCTTGAAGCAGCTGTGTGCACGTGGCTTAGTACTGTGGTCCGTGACCTTTGGATTTCCATGGGAGTAGTCCATATCTCGTTCGTCTGGCTGATAATAATGATGATGATGCTAACAAAAAAGAAAATTTATCCCTAAACCTGAGAAATAAAAAACTTCATAAAATGACAAGTTGTTTCCATTTTTATGAAGTTGTTCAATGTCAACTGCACTTAATAAATTTAAAAGGATACACTTCTTTACTGATACAATCATACGCCAGTTGTGAGCCATGGGAAAGAACGCCGCAGACAATTAAAAGCGCATACACCAATAATTATACAATAAACGAATTACAATCGCTCTGTTGAACAAACTTCTTCCACTTCGTTTCTCGGTACAACAGCGATATGTTTTAACATATAGATAAGCGAGTTGAGAAATATGCAACAGATACGTTACACTTGAATATAACATGGCGAAGAAGGAAGGAATTCATAATTCATTAAATAAAATAGCATTTTTATAGTATAAGGAAGAAAACAACGTCTTTTGAAGTTGTCAAAGACTTAGACTTTAGACTTAGGCCTACCTAAGTCACCGACACCGACACCATAGGACCCCCACATCACTGTTTTGCAGACGTGGTGCCCACCTTCCACCCCTCTAATGAAATCGTACGAAAAATACATCTGAAAAGAAAGAACTTGGAACTATTAGCAGCTGCTGCTTCAGAGAGGATTAACATCAAATCTTGAAAAAAATGTACCTGATATTATTGGGCTCGACTATAAAAGTAGTTACTTACTAGGCTTTTTACTTTATGTTTTTTCTTTCTTGATGATTACCGACTGTCGTTTACCGCGATCAAGTAGATCGATTTTGCAAACGCGTGGCCAACTTTCGCCTCAAACAGTCACCTCTGGTCTCACCTGGCCTCTCACCAAACACGACAGCATCACTGTACGCCGGTGTAATGTGACTGAGAGAAGCTACTTGGGTTTACTGAATACGCGCGGGCGGCAGCTTTCATTACAAGGGTGCAAGAGAGGACCGTTTGCGTTGTCCAACATATTGTTTACAAACATCGGAATGCACTTTTCGAATTAATAACTCATATTGTAATTGTGCCTGCGTGCAACTAACAAAGATAACCCTTTCTAGTCTCTTGGCTTTAACGTTTAATAAATTCGTTAAATGCAGTGAGCATTTCAATAGCATAGTTCTATTACATAATTGCCTTCTCGGCTGTCTCTCAATTTAGCTGAGATCGAAGAAATGCACCGACTACTCCCACGTAGTACACTATCAATCTCTACAACAGCATCTATTGTTTATGATGCATCCACGCCCTTCGGAATCGTCTGTTCCAATTATATAAAATGAGTTTATAATGAATTCATGTTAATTTCTTTATTAATTGCTATTATTTCGAACTGTAGCTAATTGTACTAAATAACTTATTCCAACTTCATAACAAGTTTCTCATGTACTGTGTGTTTGTATTGCAATTGATAGTGAAATATATAAGGTTACGACATGTTATGCAACGGAAATAACGTTACTTTATGAAAGCAGTTACACATTTAATTAAATTACGATTTGTTGCAATTCTCGTACAGTACCCGGTCTGGTACGGGATTGGTCTTCGTTGTAAGAGGTCGGTGTACTGTAGAAGAAAAACTGATATTTTATTAAAGCCGAATCATTGAGGATGGGGTGAAGGAGAGAAAATCATCTTCACATGCTGTCTGCTATCTGCTAGGTGTAGGTTAGAAACACAATACAAATTGGCTCCAATTGTTTGTTTGTTTTTAATTTTATTCTAGGCTTTTAGTTACCTATCAATTAAACCCTTAAATAGAACGCACTTATTAGTATTTCGCATTGTTCTGAAATTCCTAAAAGCGCTTAAGGAAGCTAGCCCAGACTCCAGCTTTGGCTATAAATCATCGCGTCAGTGCGCGGACCACCCACACCCTCGATCAAATCACACCGGTACAAGGTGCCTGCCGCCTGCCAGTTGCACTCCACTAATAATAGATTGTTTTGCTAACTTTAGCGCATAATATACACGAGGAGATTCTAATTTTGTGCGTCTCGATATTTATTTCTCTGCAAGAAACAGCACATTGTAAATGTTATAATACATTAGGACACGCGCTATTTTTTTTAGTAAAACGACACAATATCAATAGTTAAATCTTATAACATAACAATTTTTTTTAAACAAATAAACTACATTTCAGAAATATTTTATAAATAATTAATCTATTGTGTCATAGTGCTTGCGTCTAAGCTTTTCCGAAACGGTTTGACACATTATTATGAAATTTTCTTTAATTATACTTAACCCTTGGAGCCGGGGTCCCCAGGGCTCTGTATTGTTCGCAATGTTGTCTAACTTGTACACTAGGGATGAGTCTCTCTCGATATCATAATAATCGTCACTTTAGCTAATATAAAAATGTTCATATTGGGATGCATCTCCATGCATGAGTCCGATGAAGCTGTAACGGGCTTCTCTTACCAGAGTAGGTACAACAGGAACGTCGGACATCAAAGCTTAATTTCAGACCTAGGTATTAGTTGGGTAACTTGCGCGAAGTCCCCGAACATTATCTCGTATCGTCTGAGAATCAAAAGTGAGTGATGTACTCACCACTGATGTTGACGACTCGAAACGACTCGGCTTATACACCAATGGCAACAACCGTTAAACTAATTTGAGACAGTAAAATATTATCCGTAAATATATGAATGAATTGTAAGGTGTCATAAAAACATGGTCCAATTATTGTTTAAGTTTTGAAGAGTCGGAAAAAATAAGTATTTGTAACACAATTGAGTTAACTAATCTATAAGTTTTGTATTGTATTTAATTTTAAGGTGTCTTTGTGCTTTTGAATATGGTTGGCCTTTGTTGACAAAACATTGTTCTACCTAACTGTAAGTTTATTGTTTGAGTTTCAAAGATACTATGTAGTTATAGAAATATAATAGAATGTATTCTTGCGTTACCATTTTTCAGTACCGCTATCTAAATATTTCAAATACTTAATCCATATATTAAGTTATGAAACATAGATTGATCGATTGGAATACAAAGCGTGAAAGACGCAATATTATTTCTTTTACCTAAATTAGATATTTTAATTAAAAATAACCCCCTCCCTAACAAAGTCAGGTAAAGGAGTCAATTTGTTATTGTCATTTGTGATTTGACCAAGACATCAACAATTGGTCCCCTTTTTTCGAATTTTTAGCAACCTCGACCTTACTTAACGAAAACTTAAGGAGCTCCTGTAGACAAATCAGAATGCTTAAGATTCTAAAGGAACCCGCCCAAATAACCAAAATGTTCTGCTAAAACTTTAACCTAAAACGAAGTAGATCTATTATGAACTAGGATGAATATCTTTACTGCGACCGCGATGGAGAACCGTTTGTAGTTTTATCACGTTCTCATAAACTGATTCGGAAAAGTTTATTGTTTTAATGTTCGCTAAAATGTTCTCAAAATTAATGGACTTAACCAGATTATGAGACACAAAGTCAAGTAAAAGTACTGGATAGAATGTAAAGTAGCTTAACCATTATCTATTTAAAATTTATCTATGACAAATTTCGTGTACAATGAATAAGAATCTTCTATTTAAAATACAATGACCATTAGAATTTGAATTCTACCAAATTCATTGAACATATTCAAATGACTATTTCACAATTGTAATTTTTTTATCACTATCACTGCCGTTCGCTGGACATTCCAAACTGGCCAGCACTCAGCAGTGGCCCGTGGCCGGTGGCCGGTGAGCAACAGCCTGTAGAGGCGCGACTGGCGACTACAATACGCGGCAGTTGAGTTTCAGATGTTCGGCGCATCAGTCGTCTGCGAGAAAAAAAGTAAATCCGTCTCGCGGCAAAAGCGCGCGAATTTCGCATCATAAATATTTTAATATGGCGGACTACTATTTTATGCGACAAATAAATTATACGTGTACATTTTAGTGTCGAAAATGTGGTTTATACAATATACAAAAGTGATTTTAAATTTCAAATGAACGGAAGTGTCCACCTCAAGTTTTATGTATGATTTATTTAAATCCTTGGATACATTTACTTTTGCTAATGGCAATTAAAATGGTAAGTGAATTTGTACAATTTCTCTGAGCGGGACCCGTCTATATGTAACTCTACATCGGCCTGCATGAGGTCTTCATTTAAATTCAAATCGGTGTTTACGAGACCTACCTACTAGTAAATATCATTTGATTACTTCATTATATATTCAACGAATATTTTTTTATCTCGCTAAATAACTCGGAACCGAGCCGAGCCAGTGTCGCATTACGTTTCAATATTCAATATGTTATAATATGGTTCGAAGACATTTCATGCATCAGGGCTCGGCTGATGTATTCATTCCACAGATAAAAAATATTCATATTTAGACATTGACAATATTATTTTACTTCGCTTCTCAATTCCAGATTTCATAGATATACATAAATCACTACAAAATATTTTTCAATATTTGTTAGTGTTCGATCGCATACAATTTATTACAACGCTATTAAATTCGAATTGTTTGATGATGATTTGACAGTTTTTTCTTTAAAAATGCAATTTAACGTAAGTTACAATATTTGAACTATACTCCTATAAAAATATTGATAAAATAAAAAATCCGTATTAACATTTATTTGTGACCTAGATTAATCTTTTGGCCTGACGCACAATCTTTTATACACAAATATATTCACAATTTGCGGTCAGTGGGATTCGAACCCGGGCCATTGGAAGCTATGACCGCACCGTACGCTACGTGCGGCCGAAGATAGCCAGTTAGTTATTATAATTTCTTATCACCTGCTAGTGTTATCAGCATCAAGTAAAGTGCACTATGCAAAGCAAGTGCAGTAAATGACCGCCATAGCGCCAGCCGCGAGCCGCCAGCAGATCAAAACAAAACTATCCAGGTACCGCGTGCAGCCCGCACTTTTATTGCCGGCTTCGGTCTGCCTGACATTTAGTTACGCGTTGGAACTAAATTTATTTTATTGTTCTTTATGTTTGAAGATGTCCATTTAAGATCCTATACTCGAGAAACAATTCGAGCGGGTGTGTCCGCGGCTTTCCACGACAGTGTCGCGATCGCAAATTTGAATCCCGTCTAGATTTTTTAGGCTTTTGTGTATAATGTACCTTGTTAGTAACAGCATGAGGCTAGGTTGTATTGAATAAACAGTTACGTTTAACCTTATTAATTGTCCTAGTAGGCCCGCTTGTTAGGACTCTACAATTTGTAGTAATAAAGGTGCTGCGTCTCGACTATAAGTTAATAAGATTGTCACGACAAAGTTGGATCCACTTGTCGTTGCTACAACGCGCCATTGCTACAGTATTGTCTAAGAAGGCCGACTCGGTTGAGGAAGCACCATTAGCTCGTCGTGTGCTAGTAATGTTGAACGAGAGAAGTTGTGTGTAGCAGCTCGACGGGCCCGTGGTGTTGGACACACGACACGACACGTAACCTGCCGCTACATCTATATATATAAAACTCAAACTTGACATAGCCAGCTATCCACGCACAGCCCAAACCACTGGACGGATCAAGCTGAAATTTGGCATTCAGGTAGATGTTACGACGTAGGCATCCGCTAAGAAAGGATTTTTAGAAACTCAACCCCTAAGGGGTTGTGTGTGTTGTGAAGTAGGGTGTTGATGTTTATATGGATTTCTTAGAAATTAAACGCGGGTGAAACCGCGGGGTACAGCTAGTATACAATAAATCCCACGTTATGACACGTGCCGCGGGCCGCGGCTCTCCTCCCCGCACATAAATATGTCTGCGACTGATCCGCGTGATGTATGCGCGACTCTACGCGCCCGTAGATTTATTGCAAAAGAAAATGCGACAAAAAACTCGAAAGATTTAAAATATTGCGATTTCGTTGTTGTTTCGCTGTTGATGGTTATCATCATGTACATCAGTCGTTTGTATTGTAGACTAGTGAAATGCCCGCGATCCACTCAGGTAGGTACAATAGGACCTTCTCGTCAGTTCATCGCATCCGAACTTGTCTGTCTTATTTTTCTTCTAAAAAGGGAAAAAACCTGTGTGTGTCAGCTCTGACAAGCGAGTGGAGTTTACTGCTTAAAATTAAAAATAAAGCGAAAGGTGCGCAAGAGACGTGGAGCGGTCACTCGTCACTACCAGCTTCACTGTCTCACACTGTTTTACTCCTTATTATTATTAAGTTCGTGTCACTTATTATTATTATTAATAAACTTTCATAAAATTTTCTATACCTACGCGTGAAAAGAAACACTTTCTAAAACACCATATTCGTATGAACTACTCCATATTTAACATTGGCTGTACCGCGCTGTACGGACTCCTGAAAAATAATTAAGTATTATTTTATTCCACTTGTAGACTTACTCTGCCAAAACCCGTTAGCTGGTGTTGGTTTAAAGAATAGGTTACAAACAGACATGTATACATACGCATGTATGTCCTTACTAGCATGTAGGAGAGCATTTTAAACTAAAAGACTGTAAGCTGAATATCCATGCAATGTGCTAGACTTGATTATATGTTGACTTGTTGCCGACGTATTCATGTTCGCCTCATTCCCCTCAAGCAACCGACGGCTTCGGTGATGTTGGAGTGCGGTAGAGTTCTGCACCAGGTAGTAGCGAGTCCCGCTCACTCGAGCTGACCCGGTGCAGAGCAAACGCTTTCCACGCGGTGAAAAGACGACGTCACGTGAACTGATGTTTGTGAATCAAAACGAATGCGACTTGTGTATCCGTAGTGTCGTCTAGGAATGTAGTTGATACATCTGTCTAGCGGAGAAGTGGGTTAACGGTCTGATGACTATCGAGAGGAAATAACAAAAGATCTATGGCGTTTGTCCGCTTTGTTGTCTCTGTAATGGCTTCTCTTATATATTATTCACATTCTAGTAGAGGCATGTCTAGACATAAAGGGAAAACTCAAAAGATACTGGCAGGATTTCAGAATTAATGAGATGTTAGGTATAATTTCGAATTTCCCAGTAATTCAAAAATATCGCTCAAAAATATACTTCACTACAGAGTATAAAACAAAGTGGCTTTCCGCCGTCCGTATGTCTGTATGCTTAGATCTTGAAAATTACGCAACAGATTTTGATGGAGTGTTTTTAATAGATAGAGTGATTCAAATGGAAAGTTTATTTGTATAATAACTCCACTTTTGAAGTCCGGAATCCACGCGGGCGAAGCTGCAGGCGGAAGCTAGTAGAATATAAATTTTCAATTTTTTCTTTCCATACTTTACGAAGGCATCTTTTTGCCAGATAGTAGAGTGCCAAAATATTTTTTGTAGCGATATTTGAGAAAACGAAAATTCACAGTGTTTCATGACAATGTCGAATTATTCTGATATTATCACAAAACACAAACACAAAACTAAACTAAACTAAAGATATGGATTTAAATGGAATAACATAAAAATCCTTTTTAAATCCCGGACATTAAAATAAATGCTTCCTGTGGAACACCTACATTTTCATTTTTTTTATGCGGGCGAAAACAGGAGATAAAGCTAGTATGTATATTAATGATTGTGTCTGTGTAATATTATATTATAACATACTCGTCCTGCTCTCCTTAGTTACAATAATTGTAAGTAGCACTAACTATGTATGTGAGTCAACGCCATCTAGCGGAGAATCTCGTAGACTGTTTTGAATTATTGCTTGATTTCGTTGAACTTTTACACTTGTGTTGTCCGTTTGTTTTCACGCCAAAGAAATCTAGAATCATGAAGCTTGGTAAGAGTTGAGACAAACCAAGGCCGATAAAGGCAAAAAAAAACACTTAAGTCTATAATTTAGTTTTTTTTTCAACTTTTACAGTTTTGTTTAGTAGTCGTTGGAACGAACCTCTCGGTGTGCGAAACCAAATTTCCATCATCATCATCATCATTACCAACTAGAAGACGTCCACCGCGGAACGTAGAACCCCCCCGAATCTTACTTTATTTTTGATCTTTCTTCCACAATTTAAGTAGGTATATTCTAGTCATACCGCATAGATAGATATACAGGTATGTATTATGATGATAAGCCGCTGTATTTGTCTATATCTACAGCAGAGCGAATTAGAAATATAATTCAAAAGTTTGCCATCGAAAAAATGCGAATAAGTTTTCGCATGTCTGTCACCACCACATCCATCCACCCGGCCCGTGTCCTCTCCGATCTAATTGCACAGGCGATGCTGTCGCACTGACCAGGCCAGTATCGAACACGCGAGTACAACTGCATCACACGTTTGTGTGAACCTATAAAGAAGTTGGTAAACTACATTCCTGAATTAAATACTTACTTATAGATGTATACATGTAATAAAACTGTAGACGACGTCATTCTGTCTGTGTCTGGCGCGGCTTTCACGTGAAAACTACTGGACGGATTTTGATGAAACATTATTTTTTATATAGGTATTAGTGCTCGGTAACATTTAGGCTGTAATTTATCAACACATATAATGCTGCAGTCGCTATCTCGACTTGAAATACACTATTGTAGGGAAAATATCGGATTGACAATTCGGCCACATAACATTACACGTTACCATGACAACGTATTTTGACAAGACATCGGCTGTCAGGTCGAGTAGTACTTTATAGGATAGCATGCAATGAGTTTTCATTTAACATAATTTAGGGGACAGTATGAGCTTTAGCTGACTACCGCCATAAACAGACATTGCTATTGTTTCGCATATCTGTTGCTGTCCTGCCCACAATTGTTCAATGGATTATTGGTAATAGATAAGTGATAGTCACTTGCACAGCCGTCAGCACGCGGTCACACTTGCGGCACTCTGTCGTGCGAGCGAGAGATGTGACCCGGCCGCTCCTGCCCAACGTGGAGGTAACGCAGCAACGCGTTTATGCAGCCGACTCGGACTCACTCGACCTGCCACATATCCGCATTTAAATAAATATTTGGATTACGTTATAACTAGACAAGAGAATATCTCACAGATTTAAATCTGTCGTAGGTTCTCTCATGTTAAACAATACGCAGTCAGCGTCTCCTCCCATCTGCGAGGTTTCCATTTTCCCCCCCAACTCCGAGACGCGCGACCTCGCCGAGGCCGACGTTAAATTTTATCATAAACTAACTGTGCCCTTCGGTTTCACTGTCATCATATTAGTAAACTTGACCCCCTTAGGGACTGAATTTCTCAAAATCATTTCTAAGTGCTCACTTACATGGAGGCCCATGGAGGTGGGAGGAGAAAGGAGGGCAGCGCATCTGTATAGCCTCTATGCGGATGTTTGTGGGCGTCGGTAGTCATGAAAATGGCTCCGGCTGCTCGTTTGCCCTCCTATATCATAAAAAAAAAAATTACAGCACGAAAGTAACCCCTGTACCAAATTTCAAGTTTCTATGTCTTTTATTTATATGTACCTATACTAGCTGCGCTTTGCGGTTTCACCCGCGTGACATTCGATCCCGTGAAAATATCGAAATGAAAAATGTTGGTTGATTCTCAGACCTACTTCTTATGCACACAAAATTTCATTAGACCGATTCTCATGAAATTTTCTAGCCATATCGGAGGAGTACGGTAACTAATATTGTGACACGATAATTATATAGTATAATTATATAGAGACAGATATAACACATAACATAATATTCAATATTCGTCAGTCCGTACATTTGATTTTAAAACATGTTGGGAACATCTAAACGAGTATCCACAAACAGCTACACATTATAAATGGGTTGAGAGGCAACACACACACAGATAAAAAGCTCTGTCCGGTGTTTTAAAAGGTTTACGTTGTACATCCGCAGGAATTAATAACACTACTGGAGCTAAATCGGTAGCCGCTAGCGGCCGCGCCGCGACTTCGTTGCGATAGTTGTAGTGTCACTGAGTATCACATACACTGTGTGTTATATATTAACAGTGGAGTAAAAGTCCCCTAAAATAGTAGGGAAATCTTTATATCGACAATTTTTCTTGTGGCAAATTGTCATTGTCAGATATTTTGTTGGGAACACTTTCGCTATGATATAAACTGTTACATACACAAGTACATAAGTTTTAAGCCTAGGCGAATGTATATGATTGTAGAAACAAGTGTGCACATGTCTATAGAAACGTTGTCTTATTGTTACACACAACAAGGCAACTCAACAGTTTTGCTACAAAAAAATAATTAACTGTTTGAAAAATCCAACCGATTTCAATACTATCCCAGTTCTTAAAAAAATGAATATTAAGAGTACATGGAGGCAAACGCGCAGTTGGAGCCATTTTCATGACTACAGACGCCCATAGATATCCGCATAGAGGATATACAGATGCGCTACCCTCCTTCCTCCTCCCACCTCCATGGGCCACCGGCTACTTACACACCGCACGAAACGCGACAGCACAGCTGTCACTTTACGCCGGTGTCGTGTAAGAGGTACCTCCCCGGTCGTGTCGGCCTAATTCGGCTACATGCAAGTATGCAGTGTGTTTGTAGTTTGTGTTGTTGAGTAAGAAGTGCTGTGACACTACCTCTTACTGAAGGATAGTGGATTTTTCTTAACTGCGAAAGACTCTATCTACCTTTCATCGTGTATGCATCGTAGACATGACATTTAAACACGAGTCTTGTGTGTATCCAATACGTATACAACTCGTATAATTTCGACGAATCGATAAGTTGATACCAACGTCTTATTGTTAAAGATAACATACGATTAGGTGGTGGATTAGGCGTTTAAACCGGTTTAAACCGATTGTCAGATTAACGCACCGTGTACGGCCGAGCAATTAAGTTAATTACCAACAAAATACGGATGTTTAATCTGAAATAAATAATGATAATTAATTAAATTAAAATTAAAATAAAATATCACCAGCTAACTTACATAAACAATTCACTACCGTATGAAAATAACAAAAATACGGGCATTTGCATTGGCACATTTGAGAGTGGCCTTCGATTTCCCTTGTATTCAACTCCCTTATTTTCCATAAATTATAACTTGGCAAAAAAAGACTACTTCAGAAGTGTGGACGTTTCTTGTGATAAAAAAAAATATATGAAGAGGAATAGATACCTAGTTATTGAAAACGCCTCAACGTTAAACTCCGCTTCATAGAATATCGACTGTAATATTCTAATATCTTATATAAGTAACTAAAAAAACACGTAATTTGTTAAGAGTTTGAGGATGCCCCTGGTTTCTCGTAGGTTCCAACTCAGAGCCTGACAGCGATGTCATCTCAAAAGCGTCATTTTTAAAATCCCTTAACGTTGTCAAGGAACTGTACCTTCCCTTCCTTCATAAGCTCAGCGATAAAAAAATACCGAAGACTTCATGCCGTCGATTGCCTGAGGTACCTATCATCAGATCATGACTTGGTGTCAATGGCACCAACTTCAAAGGATCCTCGAAATTCGTTCACCCAGTCAATTGATGTAGCAAATACAAATAAAAAATGCGGACGCAGTGATTTAATTTTTGAAGACTCTCGAAAGACAAGAAGAGGTAAACACAATAGTTAAATTCAAAAGTTATTTTTATTGTTCAGACAGTTATTCTGTAGATGAAGGCATCATAAAATTTACCTTTAACGATTATCGCAATACGTTGATTGAATAAACTAAAAAAAAACTAAAACGCACTGTTAATACTGTGTGTGGCAGGGAAGGCAAAAAACTCATACACATTACACCGCGGTTTAACGTCGATGGCTTGTTCCCACTTTATGCCCGCTTTACGAGAGGCTCGCGAGCGGCGCGGGCGGCGGCGGCCTGTCCTTCCTTATTCGCGGCCACAACTCATGGCGCTAAATCAATCACTTTAATTACTCAACAGTTAAGATCTCCGATGTTACGACTTGTTGT
Organism: Calycopis cecrops; assembly: GCA_001625245.1. Lineage (NCBI taxonomy): Eukaryota > Metazoa > Arthropoda > Insecta > Lepidoptera > Lycaenidae > Calycopis > Calycopis cecrops. The sequence goes on along the minus strand of LUGF01033736.1, from coordinate 93,047 downwards.
TCCATCAACTATTTTATCACCGTTAATGTTCCTCTCCTCTGTACTGTAACTCGGAGTCTGGACGTGTACAGACCGCAGACGTCCATCTCCCCCGGGGCCAAGCTAAAGAAAGGGGCGAATAAACAATATCACGTACTTGTGTTATACAATGTGAATCCTCACGTGAGCGGTTTATATAGCGAGTCTTTAGAGCTTCACCACACCAAATATAAATATTATATTAGCTACTTTAGCGAGTTTAAACTTGAATTAATTCAATATTGCAGCGACGAGCCAAGCTCCTTAATGTGATGTGACAGACGTTTTGGATTCATTAATAAAGGGACGGTTTCAATAGATTTTTAATGTCTTGTGAATTATATTTACTTGAGGTAAACCTCGTTAAAACGCAGCGTTAATGGTATAAATTATTTAAGTGGTTGTTCACACGCTGGCTGATTGCGAGGGTCAAGCCGTGGAGAATACGGCCCGGCTGCCGAGATGAAGTCATAAACTCATAATCTGGACGCAGTAAAGTTATTACTGCGCACAATAACTCACGCCGCGGCCGCCTGTTTACGGAACTGTAATGAAAATGTTTCAGGCTCCGCTAAATTAGCACGCCCCGGCGCGGCCGTTATAGCAGCCGCGGCCGTACCAGACGGCCGTAAACAGGAGTGCTCGCGGCCTTCGTCGCGGGTCGCGTGTTGTGCGGTATAGTTCACTATCGCCTCGCAGCTCCGTCGCCCACTTCGTTACTTATTTTTGAAGTGATGTCTTCGCGTTACGGCGCATTACTACTTAGTACTTACTTCAGTCGGGCGCACGTCCGGACACGTCCACGCTACTGTACGCGCTGTAACGAGTCCCGGAGACTTGTGGGCGCGGACATACTAACATCAGCACAACTAGTCTGTTCACACGCACCTAATACATGAACTTGAAACAAGTAGAACGCCTAAGCAACGGCGGCAAGCTGTTGATTTACTAGTATTTTTTAAAGAAACAAGTCACATTCTGCTTAATTTGTATTCTGTTGTCCTTTGGCTATGGTTCATGTTAATAGCTGATTATAAAACAATAAAGTTTCGTTTTCACTAAACGTCTCTAATACCTGTCCAGTGAATATGATGTTGGATGTAACTTCTCGTCCGTATCTACTGCCTATTGCCGAATACGTAAAAACTGTCATCGCATCGCAAGGGCGTCAGCCAGATTTGTGAGTGTGAATGTCCAGAAACACTTTAACTTACTACATACTATCTACAGAAGTTAGCACGTAGATCTTCACAAGTTTAAACGTCACGCCTATAAAATTGTCACTAAAGAATAGTTCGTTCATCCAGTTAACGTTTGCCGGGATCGGAACCCGCGACGCTCAGTCGCAGACCTTCCACGCCGTAGTAGCGGCTGTTCTATTTGNNNNGCCAGTGTCAAGTAGACGCGGGAGGCAGCACGCACTGGTGCGAACCACTCCGCATCAGTCGCCGGCTGCACTCGCCGTGTGAACCACATTAGCCAATCACTCCACTCTCGGTCACTCTACATCACCGTATCACCTCCACGCAGCAGTGGGGAAACTGTGACAATTGGCCGGACTAAACACGGCAAATGTGAATTAATTAGGCATATCACGTCGCTCGAACACATTAGGTCTAGGCGTTTATGAGCCGTAAATACATCATGCGATATCTATTTTATCCTTATTGAGCAGTTATATCTTTTATTGCTTTGAATATGATCACAGATTAGAAACAGTAAATATTATTGACGTTGGTAATTTAATGTTTACTTTAAGATTGTGAAGATAATAATTAATTGAATAACATATGGTATTTTACATAGACAGTCTACACACCTGAAGGTGGGCGCTCGCTGTATGTACTCCATAAATATATTATCAGTAGTTTCAACAATAACAAGATTATAATACATGTCCGCACCCGGACCCGAACATACAGATACTCAATCCAGTTCGGGCTCCCGTCCTCAACAAATATTTCTATGCTTAACATTATCACTACACCTAGTTTGTGGAGGAATATAAATAAATTGTATTATATATTATGTTGACAGTAAAAATAATATTTATGTTCAGGACGGCTGATTGTTTCATTCGCCAGCTGATCATAAATCAATAAAACAATTTTCCGCGGAAGACATAACACTAACATGGTCGTAAAGTATAATCTATACTGACACACAATACACTATACAGACGTATTGTGTGATAAAGATAAACTGTGATAATGACATTCCGCGATTAGGGCGCGGACACACCCTCCGACGTAAATGAATGGAAATAGAGACAGAGATGGAGAATATGAATTAGGTGTATGTCTGCCTTCCTCTCTTTAGCGCAGGATTAAGCTTCGGCGAATTTAAATTTCATAAGGGAATTTATGGGTACAAAAATGATTATGAGGCCCCTAAGCCGTTGGGACCCGGAGCTGCAGACCCGCTGAGCTCCCACCTGGACCCGGCACAGCCTTGGATCGATAATAGTAGAAGAATATCATTTTAAGGTTCCTCTTAAATTCAAAGATAATTGCAAATAGGAAGATGATCATCACATCATTACTTTTATCAGTACTCAGTTGACGCAGACATTTTTTTGTTAATGACGTAGTTTCACAGTAATGTAAATGAAGAAGACCGCCAGATTTAGTAAGTCGACGGTGTATAAGAGTTTTTATTGAACACCGCTGCGGTACAATATTCACAGTAAGTGAACACACTGCAGATGCTGTCGCAGTTATATCCTGTCAGGCAGCCGTCCCTAAATATTTACTAAAGAGCATCAATTTCATCCCAGGACGGTCTGTGGGCTATCAAAATATTTTTATTCGCTATATAAAATACGTGCATCGGGGAATTTTCACTCTACATAATATAATAAAACTAATTGTAGAGGAATGTGTCAGTAATCAGGGGACTTTCCCCACTTATCTTATTTTGCGACCGTGAGATATCTATCTATATTGATTCTTGAAGATAATTGAATTATCGTCGTGCAACAACACCAACGCTAATTACTTTCGCGCCGTTGTTTTCTTGCTCGCCGGTATCGCTTGATACCCGCCTAAATAAAACAACAGCTACGTTGTCGCGTTTCGTGCGGTTTGTAAGTTTCCGGTGGCCCGTGGGACGAGAGTCCTGAATATATTGTTGTGTTAGTACCAGCAGTGTTGCTGACGGATCAGCAGGGGACCTCAGCCCTTCTGGTGGTGGTACCGACATGGTAATAGAGGACGTATTGTTTATTCTCGCCAAATATCGTCCACACACCAATCGGATCCCACAAACGCCCGGAGACATAACCTCCGTACTGTCATAATATAGTAAAGAAATATAGTTGACTGCTCTGCGAGACATCCACAGAGAACCAGAGTAACCAACATAGGTCTGAGATTCAGTAAGCTGAAGTGTCATCGGGCAGACCACATGCTCGGAGAACTGAGAACCGCTGAGGTTCGCGACCGTGACCCGTGGCGCCCTATGGAGGGCCCAGCGGACGATCACCGGCTGATGATGCAGCTGGCAGCTACAGTCATACCAAATTAAAACATACCGAGTACACTGTATCTATATGAGAACCAGAACAACGATCTCAGCGAGTCAACACGAAACATACCAATTCGCATCCCCGAAGCTCCAATAAACTTTAAACAGACCGACACAAACTCAAACATGAGAGTCGGGTGACGGGCGAACACTCCGCGGTGTTTGCCCGAGCCCTTATCGATGGTCAACAGGAAATCGCCGGTGTAACCTGTGGGGACAAGTGTCCGGGCGACCGGGCAACACTAAATATTGGCCGCCGGCCCTTTTGGACGCGGGAAGCGCTTGTCAGTTCTGTTGTTGGACAATCCTGCTTCGTGTTTTGTTTAATCTTCACATTTTTTCCGGCTTCCACGTAGCCAACCCTATTCATCCTTTAGAAAGGGTTGTAGTCGTATTTTTTTATTGGTTATTATGTGTTCACGCATTACCTACAAGATTTACAACTAATTCTAGGTAAAAAACTTAACAAACATTGCAAATGTATTCGACCGCCAACTGCTTATATTGCTGCCTTCTTATTCTAGAACTAGTTTACGTTTTAATTCCGAGAGAGTCTTAATCGAACATCAAACAGTGATTAGAATTTGCTATAAAGGCGGACTCGGCGACGGTCAGGAAGCTAGCGGTACTAAACCTCGCGTCTGGAAAAACAGGTGCCGTCGTCAGCCAGGGATCTGTTTATGTATGTTTGTATTGCCGCGCTATCTCCACACACAATAGAACATTTACTGTGCTAATATTTAAACATAGTTTATAATAATAATATCTGTGGACATATCACAATTCACACTACGTTAGCCTAGCCCCGTGCTACGTACCGTAAGGACTTGTGTTACGGGTACTAGACAACGGACAATATATTTAATAAATTTAAGATTTTATTATAGAAATACGTAAAAATATAGATAAACATCCACGACCTAGGCGGGATTCGAACCCATGACCCCTGGCGCAACATGCTCCGCTTATCCGAGCCCTGTACCACTGAGCCAGCCTGGTCGTCCAGTCTAGTCGTAGTTTATGCGCTAATTCACTTTTTCAGCAGAAGAAGACGTGAACCCTAGATTATTTACTGAAGAAGTAATATAGGAACAGTTAATACGACCAGTAAAATACTTGAAAAGGTCCACACTTCTCAACCTTACCAATCGTCTTTTGAATGAATATGACTCATCCAGCAGCAGTGAAGTAATATTAGAAACCTCTCAGAAATAATGCACCTATAGATAGTGACTACAAAATGTAATATTAATACCAACAATTTAAATGAATAAAGAAATTGTCGACGGTCAAAACACTTTTGTCATTTGATTCAACAAAAATAAGCTAAAAACCTCTCGTTGTAATGATAAAGTAAATGGAAGCAAATAATAATAGTGACTGACGGCGTGTACACAAAGAGAGAGGCCTTATTATTACTTTGAAGAAGAAAACACAAAATAATATGTACGATAATAGAGTATTGATACATTAGTATTTTTGAAGCGGTGATTGTCAAGTTTCTCTCATTATAATAGTCTAAACATTAGTTTGTAGATAATGTTAAAAGGAGAAAGGCCAAGATGTTTTGAAGTAAGCAATAACTTATATATTACAAGCTGTTCTCCCCTATTCCTCTCCTAGAATTTATATCTAGACTTTTTGGAATTTAAAGAAATTTTATATCAGATTAAATCTTATATGTGCCCAATTTTATTTAAATCTGCTCTATAGTTATTACATGATATATTAAATCTTTTCCGCGTATAAAATGAGTAGCATTAAGTCGTTAACCCTACAAACGCGAAGTCGTTAATCAGCGGTATTTGCCGGAGCTGGTCAGCAGGGAAACACTTTGTTAACGATAACGACAATAAATTACGGCTGATTTACAACCGACAGGCGCAATTTAAAATAACTCGCATTTTTAATTTCATCTCACATTTTTAATGCATTTTTGTTTAAAAAAAATGCCTCTGTTAGGTACTTGTAAGTTGCGCGCCCGTCAGATATTTTCGGCGCCTGAGTTATGTTACAGTTCTCTTTAATTAATTAACAAGATGTTTTGACATATTAGGTATATATATATTTATGAAAATTAAATCCCTGGTTACCAAATTAGGGATTCAATTTTTAAAACGACGGAGCTTAATAATACATGATATTAACATCTTTAGTGTTGAGGTTACTAGAAATTCAAACCCTTTAAGGAACAAGCAGGTTTAGAAAGTCCTTTACTGATTTTCTTATAAAAGGATACCGATACTACTAACTAGTTAAATGACTTTTCATGGTAGGAGTTATGTTGTTTGGAAGGATTTTTAGATCAACTGTTCATTGCCAATTGTTGAAACAAGCTTTTCGTGAAAAATTTTCTTTTGTAAAGAAATAAGAGAACACGCTATACTTACCATCCTAAATATATTATACCTAATACGGTTTAATAATAATATTTAAAATATAATTCAGATGTTTTGTAGTTAGACATAAATAAATTTATTCAATTTTCCGTTCAATATCAGATATGAGTCCAACGTTTGATCCGTGCAAGTTTGTCGTCAGTCGCATGCATCTTCATCATCGCTCGCTGGAGGACGACTGTTCGATTGCCCCCGAGCTGTAAAATATTTCAATTTCCAAAAAAGAAAACTATGTGTTTCAACTGCGGTAAGTGACTTTTTGAAGCGAACGTAATTCCGAGATACGTGATTAGAAATGCAAAGATGTTTGTTAAAGAGGAAACTCCAATTAATGGATCAGAACGAAATATTCGTTGAATGTCTCTGTAGTGTTGTGACAACGTTGTCGCGGCGGCGCGGACACAAGGGGACATTTCTCTGGGCTAATCCGGGACATATTTCAAAGTGGATGTTAAACTGTCTCGGCCGACCGGCGGACAATAGCACGGCTATTCTATATTTACGGTGATCGGTGTATTAAGACACAATAAAAATGTTGCTGTAATATATTTGTATAAGAAATACATATATTATTTAAGTAGCATCGTCGAAAACGCTTCATAGATGATGCTGCGCGCCTGTCATTTACATGTGGTCGTCAGGAAATCGACCGAGCAAAAATCATTGCAAGCTGAACATGAAAATATGTAAAGCAAGATAGTAGGTAGTGCTGTTATAATTTTTTCCTATTTTTGTCTCAATCGTACGGATTTGAAAATCTATCTTAAATATATAAAACTCGCGTAACAATGCTTCTGGACGGATTTTACCGAAATGTCGCTCGGATTGTCACGTTGTCCAACTTTAGATATACCCAAGTGATTTACTATTGGTTTACATCGACAAGTTTATAAGTAATGCATATCGTAATATGCGCCGACTGCACGGCCAACTGAATTTTATTATAATTAACAACAGATAAAGTATCCATTATTCATGCTAACCTGACATTTGTTATAACTACCGTATTTAACTACATCTTATAAATACGCTGGTTTATAATCCAATAATATAAGCCAGATAAATCCATCACGATGTGGATAAATGTCAGCTATGTAAGAGGCAAAAATTCAGATGAAGCAGCTCGACTTGATCATGTATGTCTTGTGCGGATATTTATGGGCGTCGTTTGTCAACAAATTAACGTCGTCAAAAATATCAGTGTAACCGGTGACTTGGGCCGATGCTATGGCCTAGGTAAGAGAGCTTCCCAACTCGGCCACTCCAGACCAGATTTAGAATCAATGCAAAATTACCTGAAAATGCTACTGAAGCATCATAACATATGAATCAGAGTAGGAGTGTGGTAACCCGCAGGTCAGCCCTTTGTCACCAGCAGGTTAGTCACGGAGATGTCGCAAGGGCTGTTGTCACAGGCCAGAACCATGGTAAACAACACAATATAACTACGCGGGTTATGTTGTATTACACTTACACGTTAGGTTTACAAGATGTATCAGTTTTTAGAGGTAGATAATTGAAAAGCAGGCCTCATCTTAAGCACTGCGTTAATCCCAGCAATTTCTGGTCCGGTTTTATAAATTCTTTGGGTGTTAGACCATCATAGAAGTTGATAGAAGTTCGATGAGACGGTTCAACCAGCTTGTGTGAGCTCGGTAGCCCATTGTCCATTTCGACGGTTTGTCCCTTAACGAAGACGCGAGCCAAATCCCTTACGACAGTTGCGAGTAAAGCCTCAAGACTCGTGCAGTGCAATATAACTTGAATAATAACAAGCCGTCCACTTGATCCGGAGTAAAATAAAATAACGCAATAAAATAATTTAATCCTGTTGAGTGTAGCGCGCCAGCCGGACGGACGGACGGACGGACAGATCCCTGCGCCGTGGATAATTGAACGTCAAACAAGACGCGCCGGTAGAACAGTGAGATTACACTCGTAAAAGTTATAAGTTGAGAGGAAAAAGATTTTTAATCATATACTCGTAAAGCACATGTGCAGTTACATTTTTGACCGAATGGAATGAAGAGAATGAAGGATGAGGAAGGAAGAAGAGCACGTGCGGATGACTTGATGTCTGCGTGGGTCGGAGGTCAACAAAAGATTTAGATTACTCGATATATCCCACATGTCGTTATCAATATTAGAGGTCGGCACACACCTCGTCAGGTGTCCAAAATTAAATATTGTGCGATCGTAATAAAATATAGCCTTTGTTCTTCTTGACAATGATATCATCATCATCATCATCATCATCATCAGCCTATTGCAGTCCACTGTTGGACGAAGCAGTGGCGTGCTATGGGAGAGGCCTATGTCCAACAGTGGACAATGATATACTTCCTGATATTTTATTTTTATGGTATAGGGGGGCAAACGAGCAGTTGTAGCCATTTTCATGACTACCGACGCCCATAGACATCTGCATAGAGGCTATACAGATGCGCTGCCCCCCTTTCTCCTCCCATCTCCCTGGGCCACCAGCTACTTACACACCGCACGAAACGCGACAGCACAGCTGTCACTTCACGCCGGTCTCGTGTAAGCGAGAGGTACTTCCCCGGTCGTGCCGGCCCAATTCGGCTGCATGCAGGCATACAGCGTGGCACTACCTCTTACAAAAATGTTGCTTTCTACTAGTGAAGGAATGTTTAAAACGATCCAGTACTTCTGGAGTCTATCCGATACAAACCGGCATAACATCTTCCCTCATCTCTTCCTAAAAAAAAAATCTTCCACAAGCGAGTGTCAGCCAGATGTCACACGGAGATGTACTCTGTAGAGATGATAGTTAACAGTCGTGTTATCAGCAGAGA
>LUGF01033736.1:64982-80350 GCA_001625245.1 Calycopis cecrops | reverse complement strand
CACTCAGAGCAAATAAAACTATAGGTAAACATTCTAGCATTTACGCAATGGCATTTTGATTCAGTGCTGGCTTTCATACAGACATACGTACAGATCCTCCGGGCTCCGGTGAGGTTTTCCCTGTTCATATCGTAACACCATCAACGGGCGCGCACGCAGCGGCTGCACATCATGTCTCGTGGTTAAGTAACCTCATTGAAAAGAATATTTTATGTCGGCTGTTAAATTAAGCACCAAGTTTGTTACTGCCGCACGCAAAAACAAATTTACGATTTGAGATGAATGTCTTGCTTAATCAAAATTTGTCATATTTAGCAATGTACATAAAAAAACATTATTCCGACAATATACTGAATGGTCCTTTGGAATAAGCTTCATGTGGGTTAAACCGCGGGACACAACTAGAATGTATAGTATATAAGCAATTAATTGGGCGGAACTAAAACCTACGACCGAAACGTGCATAGTGGACACTTGGCTTTAAGCTGCGCTACAATAAAATCAGCCGTAAAGCTTTTCTCAGCGAGACCTTAATCCACACGAACAAAATGTCGTGAAACAAAATTAATTATTTTATCCTGAAGTTCTCCTCCTGTCCTGATCCTGACGTTTGATACATATGTATAGTAACTTTTGGTGAGCACCGACGCCCAAATATGTATTGGCCACTGGACTCTCACAAGCATAGCCGTAGTATATCTATAGAGCAGCGAGGACAGTGCGGCCTGCAGCGGGCTGATGATGGCGGCGACACTGGTAATGTAGACAGCAGTGACACGCCAATGACCTCCGCGCCGTAGACCCATACATTAACCGCAAGTTCAGTCTGGTCGACATCGACTATTCATTGCATTGTCATCGCTAGTACGCGACCGCGGCAGAAGGAAAATGTACATACATCTCTATGTTTGTGCGATGAAATGCGGCCATTACTATACAAGAAACCTTGGCCTCTTTGATGGCGACGACTATATAAGGATGGCCAGGCAATTTCAGAGAAACCTACTTTGTTAACACAAAATATGTTCCCTCATCTTACAAGTCCATTAAGCAAAACCGGGATAGGATTAACATCATAGATAGGATTTCGCCGGTTCTTCTCAGGACAGGGACTAGGGTTGAACCGGTGGTAGATGAAAATTTTTGACGTTCAAAAAGCAATTTTTTAAGTTCTATTTGGAATAAAAATATTTTGATTTTGATTTTGATCAGTATTGTATTGTATATTCAGGCATTGGTACTCTGAGATTGGGCGAACGGGCGAATTAAACAATAAAATCAGCGTTCTACAAAAATTTCCTACCGTTTCGGCATACGATATGCTTTGTCTTTCACCAAGGAGATTTTACTTAGGTATATATGTCATAAAAAGAAATTTGAGTAACGGGGTTGATTTATCTGATAAAGGTTACAGAGCATTAAATATCTACATTGATTTGTTATTTGTCTATTTTGCAATACTGACCAAGTCTCTCTAGGTCTCTGCAGCAGATTTCTGTCAATAACAGGTAGTATACTGTCAATATTAGTTTTAACAGGTGTATAATTTACAATTTACAATTTAATAGATAAATTAATGTCATTATAATAAATGTTAAATAGCAGTAACTCTAAATGGGGACCTTGAGGCACGCCAGAAGTAACAGGAACAAAAGTAGAAGCAAAGCCCTTAATAGCAACTGCTTAGCTACGTTCCCTTAGTTATGAGTCCATCAACTGCAAAAGAACGCCATAAATTCCAAAGGTCTAAAGTTTGATTATTAGTTTTCTATGAGGAGTCGTATCAAACGCCTTGGAAAAGTTTGTCACACTGCGTCAACCTGGCCACCACCATCCATGTGCATCAAAACCTGATAAGCAAACACTCTGGTTAGTTTCAGTAGACCTACCACTTACCATTCAATGTTATTGTTCTAATAAATAAGTCTAACTGTTGGATGAATTTGGTCGACTACAATTTTTTCAAGTAATTCAGTTAGTACCTTAAGATCTGTCTATATTTCTTTACATCAGTTTTATTAATAATAGCTTAATTTCACGCGTTTAATTTCTAAGAAATCCGTATAAACTTCAACACCCATTTCACCACTTTAGGTGTTGAATTTCTAAAAATCTTAGCGGATGCCTAAGTCATAACTCATTCTACCTACATTCCAAATTTCAGCCCGATCCGTCCAGTCATAGCAGTGGTTTGGGCTGTGCGTTGATAGATCACTATGTCATCTTTGAGTTTTATTGTATAGATATATGAATGGGAAAAGTCTTAAGTTATCCCTATTAGGGATAACTTAACTTTTTCCATTTTCTAGATTACACACAATACCAATTTTAAAAGATTGTCTTCGAGGCCCTGTTTTAAAAATAAAATATTTTGAGGAATATCTTGCGAACTGTACATCGGTAAATAAATATCGCCAAATAAATTAATTCTGATTGAGTCTATAAGTACTTGAATGTACTGCTGTTGTTTGTGCAGGTATCTACTATTGAAAGCTGCGAAAATGTCGCTAAATATTTATTTACACGGTCGTGTAGCCGCTGCGGCCTGCGCACACAACGGTCGTGTCGGTGTACTTATCGAGTCCCATTGTAACACGCGCGGTGGTAATTTTATATCAAACATTATAACAGGATCTGGGCTGACGGACACAAAACACGCGACTTGTGAGCTCATGGTGATATTTATTTATCGGCGTATTCCGCGATCCAGCGGTAGTGTGCGCGCTTCATAGCTGCCACATTTGGCCGATACGACTGGACTAGGACTGTACTGTTGTGAAGTGATGGCTCTGTTGCATCCGTTGCCCTTCGGGAGGGCCTGGAATTAATTCGTTTGCATTGAACCAATGTATCTCTATGTTACACTACCGTATAAGTTACACCTCAAACACAATAGAAATCTCTGGTTGTTTGTCATATTATGGGCGTATAAGATTTTATGTACCTAAATATAAGTAAAGCAGATTTTATCTAAACATATAAACTACTAAACATATAGACTAGGTAAGTAACTAGGTAAGCTATAAGTTCTATTACAAAGAAAATAGATTAAATTGCAAATAACATTTTTACTTTTACAGTGTGTTAGTTTAATACACAAATATAATACAATTAAGAATATAAAAACTTTTCAAAGTGGTATCCATTGGCTGCAATAGAGTTCTTTGAGGCCAGTTATCAATAGAAGCATGCTCTCTTTCCATGGGGAAATTCTTGCTGCTGCCAATGGTATGGATTGTTTTAGGGACTCCAAATTATCATGGCTGTTAAAGCAAGCTGTACTCTCTAGAACTGAACTATTAAATCATAATCCAGCGGATTAATTTTTTATTTTGAATTGTAACAGTATTTATAGCCAGACTAAGTAGTAGGTATTTGCAATAGATATATCGTATTCAAACACTGATCACTTCACATATAAATTTAATTGACTTTATAGGTGTGGTATTTTAAAATGGATGATAAATAGACACATTAAGAAGCAATATGCGCGCATTTGTGTTAGAATATTTAATATCTATTTAAAATAGTGACCCAATCTTTTCACATTTAAAATAATATTTATAACATATAATGAATAGCATTTAGAATTTATACAGCATGATAAAAAAAATATGTCTTTTTACTTATACGATTACGATTACAGAAAGTAAAGATGTAAAGATACGGGTTTTGTCGCAGTGATCAATAGGTTGCACATAAAAAAGTTAGGACAGGTTCCATTTTAAAGAGCTCCAACCATGGGTGTGGAGAAAAATAAAGAAGAAAAAATAAAAAAATAAATGACATTAAAGAAAGAAAGTAGGTAAGTACTGTAGACAAGAAACTGTCAACTGGTCTAATATGACATAGAAAAACATTTAAAAAAAGTTATTTAATATGTTTCGAAATAATAGGTAGGTACAGTATATTTTCTGTGAGGTGAAAATAAATTTTTATGTTATTCAATCAGTGCCAAATTTCATCGCCATCGGTTAAGTAATTTTAACATAATAAAGTCACTTTAATTTATAACATTAGTAGAATATAGATTATTATTATTAGCGTTTCAGTTGCTTTAAAGAGAATTCAATAATTATCAAATTTTAATCGTCAATGCTTTTATATGAATGAAAATATACACATAGAACTTAAGATAAATGCTTCAAGTATACACTAGAACATCTTACAAAAATATTTTAGAAACAAAAGTTATGGTTTAGAGGTTTCTTTACGCCGATCTAAATTAGAGCTTCAAGTCACAAAACATCTTCGAAGTTCGAAGCCTTTTGTAGCACACCATCCTGTACACAATGTCTATCAGAAAGCAATAAAATATAATGTAATTATACATTTTTTATGCACGTTTATTTAATGAAGACGTGGAAACGTTATTTTGATATTATTTCACTCATAACTATATTAAGACATAAATATTAATGAATATAATATATTTTATCTGTGTAGGAAATAAAAAAACAGATTTAATTCTATTTAATATCAATAAATTAGATAACTTAATGACCTAAACTTTCTATGCCAACAGATTTGATGGAGGTGCGAGTAGGTTGTTATTATATTTCAGTGTCGATGGGCTAGAGACAAGTCATATTCTATTACTTTCCGAATTCGATTCCCGGATGTGTTAAGCTTTTCTTGGGAAGTTTTAAATTCCGCAGGCGCGTGTGCTCCCCACTCCTCCAGTGGCCGGCCCCCGGTCGTGTCGGACACCGGCACCGTCCATCTGACACGACCTGCTGACTCCTGGCAGCTAAGAACGAAATAAAATCCCAGGAATCGAATGCTCAACTGTCTTAAAACGAGTTAATCATAATATTATATTATTAGCTACAGCTAATATTATATAGGGAATTTTTTTTTATGGTATAGGAGGGCAAACGAGCAGTCGGAGCCATTTTAATGACTACCGACGTCCACAAACATCCGCATAGAGGCTATACAGATGCGCTGCCCTCCTTTCTCCTCCCACTTCTATGGGCCACCGGCTACTTACACACCGCACGAAACGCGACAGCACAGCTGTCACTTTACGCCGGTCTCGTGTAAGCGAGAGGTACCTCCCCGGTCGTGCCGGCCCAATTCGACTGCATGCAAGCATGCAGTGTGGCACTACCTTTTACCAAAATGGTATGTATACATATTAATTATGCTAAATGTGCCCCGAATTTCACACAGATAAAATCTTTCCCAATAAAGCCTCTTCATTATTTTTTTTGCATGAAAAATATTATCATTTCAGATCGCAATAGATATCTCTGACAAATTACAACTAAATCTTTTTTGTAATTCTTGCATGAACGAAATAACGTGGGCCGTAGCATTTCATTTTATGTAACGCCAGAGCTTCAGAGACCCGCGCGTCTTCGCCGTGTCCATTGAAAGACCGTGAAGGTGTCGTATCCACGCACGACGTACGCACGTTACACTACAGTATGATTTACGCCGCATATTTACGGCCATATTTTTAACGATCGCCTTTAATCTGTGGCCCGACACGGAAACATCGTCAGTCGTAAAGCCGCGCGCGGACACAAGCGCGGACACCATAAATGTCCGAACATACAGCTATGAATAGATTACAGCAGTCGTAGGCGGCGAGAGTGCTGTGCTGCTTGTTTGTGGCGTGTATGGCGCCGGAGAGAAGGCGGCCTAAAGTGAGGCACACTTCCTTCGATTTGTCAGCCCTCGTAGGGAATGCAGTTGTGAAATAGTAGGGCCAGTCCGGACTGTGCGGATGTCAGTTGGCTGTGATAGGGCCGACATCATTCCGACTGCTCGTTGACCTCTCTATGGTATAAAAAAATATTGCATATGGCACAGAGGTACATTAAAATTAATCATATATATGTTAATTGTTAAGTGATTATGATTCTTTTAACGGATTCTATAGCGTTTGATATAAATGTCCACTTGTAGAATATGTAGAACCTCCGCATTGAACGAGTCTATCAATTCGTTGGTCCCCTGATATATACTGTAAATATAATGATATGTATAGAGAGATATAGGTTATAAAATAAATATAATAAATATTAATGTATAGATATATAAAATTATATATGGTATCTATTCTACAAGTGGATATTTATATCAAACGCGATAGAATCCGTTAAAGGAATCATAATCATGAGTTATATTATATGTAATTTTCGTATATTTGCGCGTATGTTACGCGCAAATATACGAAAATTACATATAATATGTTGAGGTTGACATATTATACATCAAGGTTGGCATGAAATGATGAACGGATCTCAAATGCTGGAAAATTATGCTTAAATATTCGTGCGTTTTGTGAACGTTACTTGTTATGTAGCAAAAACTCAAATTCAAAAATACTTGTCCTACAAGCGTAACAAAAATACCGTGATGGTAACACCTGCCTGGAGACTAATACCTACTGCACCTTACCATGCTTCGTTTGTAGGAAACCTTGCATCCAAGATCGAGAATTTAAACGTCAGACGGCACCGACCGGACGGCACTCAACATGAAACCCGCCTCTACACTGGCGTCAGCAATATGCCATGAGCCAGCCTGAGTTTGGCAAGACAAACAAATGACGACAAAACACTACAAATCGGGTATGCGATGTCGCAACGACACTGTCTCGACAGACAACTCCTGCGCAGACAAATGTGCAGCGCTCACTATAAATCGACAGATCTGCAGATACGACCCGAGAACATTTCAAATTTCCAACTCCGCTACTGTCACTGCAGATTTGACGGCGGCTCCTACCAACGGTACTCGATACACGATAGTCGAGAAACTATGACGAATGTGGTTAAGCGTCGAGACGAGTCATTGAATTCCTTAATTAAAACTAAAACCTAGTGATTAGAACTTTAAGGCGAACTCGCGGGGAAAAGTATTTATGCACAGCCATGCATGCATTTAGGGATATTGCATGATTTATACAAATATTCAAAGTATGAAGCGCCTTTAACTATAATTTTGTTACTTCATATACGAAATAAGTCTCTTTTGTTTTCTTTTCTTGACTTCGCTTGCAAAAAAATAATGTAGATGTAGAAAAAGGTATTATTATTTAAGTTATGATTGTTCGATATATTGTTAAAGTGGTTCTAAGTTTAGCAAAAATGTCACGATATATTATTATATTTCTTTCGAAACGCAAATAAACGCTATAAAAAGCGAAATGTTTATTACTTTTATAGATTAAAGAAATAACAAAATAATTTGAAATTTTCTACAGTAAATTCTACATTCAAGGAAGTTTTACCCGTATTTCGGGACCAAAAGTACAGTTCAATATTTTCCTTTTAAAAAAATACTACATTCGACTTTTGTTCGACTTATCGTAGTATTTACATAATTGATGCATTAGGTACTCGAATTTGCCGGCTGTCGACGAATTTGTTTATAGAAGCTACTTTATGATAACAACAGAACAGAGTATTCCAAATCAAACCTTATCTGCACACAAATACGACTGAAATACACTCAACTGGCAACCGTCATCCCCAGTCACAAAATACTCGAGGAATTAGGTAACCCTGTAAATATTGATAGTTGAGTAATAGACGTTAGAATTGAGTACATTTTGTACATTAAATTCAATGTAGCGTGCCAAGTACATATTTCCTATTGGCAATATATTAGGGTTAAACAAATGATTATTGAATGCCGCGAGTAGAAGCGGTGCCGCCATATCCATAAATAAGTCGTCGAGTGCTAAAGCGATCATTATCACGCTGTTCATTAAAATGTATTGGAAAATTTTACAACGGCACTTAAAAGGTATTCTCGAAAAGCGATGCGCCCAGTATTCTGCAAAACTTCCAAATCTCTGACTATCCAGTAAAAAAAAACATATAAAAACTAACACGCGCACACACACCTGCCAGAAAGCTGTTAAATAAACGATTTCAGATAGTACCTCATGATAACGCTTCCGAATTCCTCCCTCGTAGGTTTATTATTAGTATTTATTGAAATAAATGATATTGCACGTTGTCTAGTCTCATTATTACCTCAACAATTTAACATAACAGAAACCATTATAGCTCGTATTATCTTGTAAGGCTGTTGATTAATTAAGCAGATAGTAATGGCAATAATCGAGTATGATTTATTTTTGCTGGGCTCCGTTTGGGTTCGTTTAAACCAGCTATCGATTGCTAATTGGCATTCGTGGGTAATGATAGTAGCGGCCTTGGTGTAGGTAGTATATTATGGCCCAGGAGGTATTTAGCATTGTTGGGGTCATGGCCTAACGCCATTAGTTATACATCCTACTTCAAATCAAATACAAAGGCTCACATTGATAATTATGATCATCGATAATGTAAACCTTCGCTAAAACTTTACGCCAGAGTGGTTGTCCACCGAGTAACTGAAAAATGGGTCCTCAATGTTGGCCATTACAGGCTAGACACTTCAAACTTCTATCTAAGTTTATCTGAAATACTCAGATCGAATAAAAAAAATGGGTAACTTATAATTCGCTTTTCGACTTTAAGAAAGTAATTAATTTTTATTCTGAAAAGTCTCTCAACGCATGTACGAATCATCTTGTGTTGCCGATGTCGAGCGTAGGTAGCCATAACCGATTGCTCGCCACGCACAGTAATGTTTTTAAATTGAACTATGCATTAACCCTAGATAGCTAACGTTCATAAACTACCTTGAAAACCATTCGCCTTTTTAACGACTATTTTTTATTTTATTATTTTTTTATATTTTTTTTATATACTTATACTGGTTTATTGTTCTTATCTTTAAGTTTAGGATCTAAATAATAGATAATTATGAAAAAAAATAATACTTATTAAATATTTAATTTAATAAATCACTGATTTTTAATGGCACATATATTTTTGAGATCAAAAAATCGCTTTAATTTACATATATTAGGAACTTTTAAATAGATTTATTTTTATTTTTACTTTTTAACTTAAAAACACATCTTAAAATGAATAATTATTAACAAATAGCTACTTTTTTTTAGGTGTATGTTGGACAAAATGTATGTATGTTCTCCACAAACTGGCACTTTCCAACTGTTGCATTGATTTTTTGTCAAGTCTCTTTTTGTACGATCACAAACTGAAGCTTTTTCTTTTTTGTAATTACAGACGTTAGAGAACTTTTAGAATCAGATGAGGTAGAAAGTTGACCTTGTCTTTAACCTTTATCCGAACCTTCATTGTTCAAACCTAAGATCAAGTCTCTAATTTCTTCTTTTATACTTAATTATAAGTCTTTCGTGTTTCAAGTTGCTCTTTAGCCATGGTCCAACGTTCTGTTCATGCAACTCCTTCATAAACCATAATATTAATGGCTTGCCTCCAGAAATTAAGATATGACAAAAGATGATGTAAGCCGTTGATATTGGCTATATTGAGGAAACCATAGAATATGTACATGGGCCACCGGTTGGTCTTACGGTTGCATCACATGTGTGCACACATTTGGTCAAAGGTATTTCCTCCTCATTTTCTAGCATTGTAAAATTTTAAAATCTTTCACGTCTTTCATGTAATTCAATTTCATTTCATTCATCAGAAGGTTCATCGTGAGCATCACTCACCAAGTCGTCAATCGGCGACCCATCTTCATTTTCACTAACAGATGAAGAATCTCGCCGCAATTATCATTTTTTAACCCACGAATAATTTAATCATCTGCATCAACCTTCCACCCATTATTCACTATTTGTATTATAACTACTAAAAAAATAACAAAATCAATACCAAGCGCTAAGCAATAAAAACTACACAGAAGCTAACCATTCGTCAAATGTCAAATGACGAACAGTGTCCCATTATCTCGTAAACTAAACTACTTACCGGCTAAATACGACCATCCAGCCATTCGAACTAGAGGTCACCGAGTTGGCTCGAAATAGCGAATCTGTACATCCAATAGTTAAAAAGATATGGGCAAATACTTGTTGAGTACTAACGTTAGCTTTATAGGGTTAAAAGAAATCTAATATTTTGAAAATTGCTATACTGATTTTTACCAAACAGAGTTAGGAGTGACCGCAAGGAAACTGGCTATGAAACAAAAAATCGCATCTGTGATGCGGCTACAGACACTAACGGACACACACAAACACAGACGTGATTGACGTCTTACTTAAAACATCCCTGTTTTTGTGTCGGGGGTTATATCATTCTTGAAAAAAAATGTCTGTCTTATAGGGAACTAACGTGAAGTTATGTTTTTGTTCATTGTTTTTGTTGGGGTTAAACAAGATTGAAACTCATGACTTATGAGGTGACGTCGTAACTACAGAGCCGTGTACATGTTGCAGGTGCTGTGTGGGGCAGTGGCGGGCGCTGGCGACGTGATGGGGAACTCGAGCCGCGTGCGCCGCGCGCCCCAACCCCACCACCACCGCGTCATGTGAGTACCTTCTACACTACTCTTTATCTAGATTCTAGTGTAACCAGGATAACAATAGAGGCAGTGCCATGCAGCCGAGCAGCTGGCAAGGTACTGGGGAGGTACCTGTCACTCATATTGTCCCTTTAAGTGGCTCTAATGTAGCGTCGCGTGCGGTCTGTAAGCCTGTGAGCCGATTGCAGGTGTGAAGGCATATGCGGGTTATAATGGAGGTCAGTTGTTACCGAAGGGTTTCGATTGCTAAAGGACTAAAAACTGAAAATTCAAACGTATTTGTTAGCCACTTCATGTTATACTCACACTTGCAGGGTGGACGACGAGTTCGACGCGACAACGTGGAAGCGCTCGCACTGGCGCGAGATGCAGTCGATACTGCGGCTGGAGGGCGCGCAGCGGGACGTGGTGGAGTGCTGCCCCTCCGTCCTCGAGATGGTGGCCAAGAAGGGCGGCCGCACGCCCACCGGCCTCTACGTGGAGCTGTATGAGGACGGCGAGCACAAGCAGCGGCTGTACGAGCTGTCGTGCGCGCCCGGCGTGGTGGACAAGCCGTGCCGCTTCGTGGACGCGCGCCTCTACAACCAGTCCCGCTGCGTGCAGAAGTACTCGTACTCGTACGCGCTCGTGCGCTACACGGCCGCCACGG
Organism: Calycopis cecrops; assembly: GCA_001625245.1. NCBI lineage: Eukaryota > Metazoa > Arthropoda > Insecta > Lepidoptera > Lycaenidae > Calycopis > Calycopis cecrops. Next base: position 69,330 of record LUGF01033736.1, on the reverse strand, counting down.
AGATGCCGGACCGGCGCCACCGGCCCGAGGGCCACTTCTCGGTGCCGGGCTCCGGCGGCTGGTCCATGGACTACGTCAACGTGCGAGCGGGCTGCGAGTGCCAGATCACGCCGCCCAAGCGCAAGGCGGCGCATAGGAAACGAATGGAACGCCACAGGGCGAAGAAGAAAAACAAAAAGTTTGAAGGTGACGATGATACTTGATAAAGTGTAGTGAACCAGTGGACTTGGAACAAATTACGGTTTGCCCGTTAGCTTAAGGTACGGTCGTAACTTCGTGTACAAAACATAAGTAACTCAAATAACAATATCATCCTAATATACAGTGACATCACAAAAACGTGCCCTAAACAAAAGTTTTCTAGAAATTCGTTACTAATAAGGTAGTTATTGTGAAATATATATTTTAAAGGAATGATTGTTTTATCGATGATTTTATCGATCGACTATCTAAAGTTCATTTCTTAAATGCAATTGAATATTACTTTTGACATCAGTAAGCTTACACTCTATCTGAGTAATATCTGAGTATATCTGAGAAATGTATTTGAAGCTTATTATTACTTTTTTTTTAATTTACAAGATGTATGTTGTGATATTTTTGCCAACTGTGAATATACACTAACGTATATATCTCAAGATACTATTATCTGATGGTAGCCTGTTCAAATATCCACAACAGGCTTACATATTACCGGTGTAGAAACAAGTAGTGCTAAAGCAATAGTTCATTAAAAAGTTAAAACATTCATTTCTTTGCAAAATAGACTTACAAAACAAAGACACAAATATTCCTGGTGCATTTTTTATTCGTCATATCATATTGAATGTCAGTTCGGGCACGTTTCCAATGTATTACGCCGTTTAGCCATTATGATCATGTTACCGATGCAACTGCACTAACACGAGTATTATATGATTACTGTGTTCGTATCAACTCGTTTGTGCTCAGAGTGCTGTGTGTTGGCTCGCTAGAGTGATATGTTTGTGATGTGACGTCACTCGTTAGTCATAGCTTCATTTACCTACCACTATTCTTTATACTCATATTTGTTGATGCTCCCCTGTCTGATAAGGAGCTGTGTTTTCGTTTCGTATAAGCCCCTTGCTGATGTTTTAGCTTTTTTCGCTTCTAAAACATGTCGTTCTATGCCTAAGCCGTACAGCCCTAAGGGCAAATCCATTCCTACACGGGTTCCATCACTTCCAAGGCCCCTCATATCACTGCGAGCACAAATGAGTTGCACTGTAAAATTGTTTATCGGTATAAGTATATTTATTTATTAATTGTATTGTCTTATTACGCTTGGTGTAGTCTCTGTGAATGCCTTACGTGCCTTATCTGTATGACGTGATGTTAGTTACGTTTATAAAGAATTTGTCGTCAATTCTCATAAAGTAGTTACCCAAATAAGCAATACCACAAAATATAATGAAAATAAGCATACTGCATTAATTTTATACCATTTTGACGATTAATTCCAGGTTAAAATTATTTGATGGATTTCAGTATTTTGCGGGAATTAGAAAAATCTTAAAATTGATAATATCGCTCTTTGTTTGACGTTTTACACAGGACAACCTTTTGTGAGTAATTTAATTAACGTAAAAACCGTATATTGTGAAATATAAACCGCGGTGTAATCTGGTTTAAGTTACATTGTGCACTTATGATTATTACAAATGGAATGCCATAATATGTAATCCTGCCAGTAATTTTCTCAAAATGTTTGAAGATCCATATTGTATTTGACCACATACTAAACCCAAATTCTCCTTAATTTTCCAGTATCAAATACGGTCTACAAACTTGTATTCTAAAAATTGTTATCACAAAGCTCTCTCGTCGTTATTCGAAACAATAAAAATACGTTAAACCGTTCTATATTATACAAAAATTAAACGTCAATATATTCCCAAACAGAGACAATATCAGTTATTTTTGAAAAAATGTGCCCTTAGTTATAAGCATGTCGAGTCAAAGATCTGTATTATTTTCTATTTTGTAATTCTTTTTAATGTATTTAATTGTTAGACGTTAAGGATTTATTCATTTATTTATACTGTGTAATACGAGGTATTCCGATATGTGTATGAAATAGATTTTAATATCGCTTCCATAATTTTTTATAAATGTATATAATAATAGTGTTATGGACTGAGATTATTTTGTGCATTTAAATGTTTAAATTTGAGCGACTACCCGCAGTACCGCCGGTTAGCGCCATCTATTGTTGTTTATTAAATACAAAGATATATAAGAGCAAAACTCGAACAGAAAATGTTAAAAACTTTGTCAACTTTAATTTATCTTTGTCTTTTAAAACTATACAAATAAATTAAATCAAATTTGACTGCTGCTGCATGCTTTAGACAGCCTTTCTGGTTTTAGCTATGTTTCCTTACCTTTCCTAGGTGGCGCTTTCCCAGATGAAAGTTTACAGTGCCATATATAATTATAATTTATAATGTACATTCTAACTCGAGCCAGTGACGTAGAAATTTGCACAGTTACCCCGGGGTATACGCCACAGGTTCACGGGTTGTACGACATAAAGATTATATTAAGATTTACCTATAATGATTAATGTTAGAAACACATTAGAGCTAAATTAGACAAATCCGCAATATTGTAATTTTTCAGGATAGGGTATGAAGGGTGGATTTTGTATTTCTGTTAAAATAAAACATAACATGGTAAAAAGTACTGGCCGAGAACTTAGTGACACAAGAACTTGTGTTCAATCATACCATTCATACTCATGGTAATAGGGCGGCCATATTATATAGCTACGTCTAGCGATTTGTATCCTAGCTATTTGGACAGGGATACAGTTAGGACGTTGGCTGTACTGGTGCTTGTACGAGACTCGCTAGGCTCTAGGCAAGCCAGCATTGCGGTTGCAGACATGGCACTTCAGTTTAACAACGAACATGTCCACCCGGCTACGTCACTGGCCTGTAAATAAATAACTATTAACAGTTTAAGTTTAACTTATGTTAGTCGCGAGCTACCTAATTCATTTAACATTGTCGAACTTAATTAGCATCACAACCAATTTGTTAAAACAACACACAATTTTAAATAAATTAAATATCAACTCAGTAATCGTTTTATTTGTTTCTAAAAATGTTTTCCTAAAAATAGGATACGTCACTTCATCATCATCAGCAGGTGGACGGCAACGGCTGGACAGCGGACGCGGGCCGTCCACGAAGAGGCATCACATCGGCTCTCAACGACCTTGATCAAACCAATCTGTCTTCCCCAGTAATGCGGCCTACTCATTGCTATTTCTGTTTGTTTATTCTCCCTCAGTACGTATGACGACATACGCAAAGCTGTTGACAGGAAGGGGGAAAGGAAGATCGAGGCCAGTGACGTGCTGTGGGGGAGGCCGCCGTCCAACAGTGGACTGCAATAGGCTGATGATGATGATGATAGTGATGATGATGAATCTCTCTCAGTAGTGTCCCTTGTCCCAGATCCTGGATCTCTAATTTTTTTAAATTTAAAACTATTACTAGACCTATGTGGCACCAATATCGATTTAAATAAAATCCCTTTAAAAAACATCCTGTAAATAAAATAATAATATAAAAAAAAACTTAAAACCCGACTGCCTTAATAGTAGTTTATGCAATTGTCGTATAACGAAGGGTATTAAAACACAAGTGTGATTTTTTGAAACGAGCGAACGCGAGTTTCAAAATAGTAACACGAGTGTTTTAATAATACCCGTGATATATGCAGTTGCATACACTACTTTATCTTCACTAATGCAATTAATCAATTAATAAAATATTGCGAAACATTAAATTCATGCTACGTCACAGCGAACTCGACGACATTAAAATCTAACCAATGAGAGCGCAGCTGCAGCGCGCGCAGGGCCAATCAGGAGCGAGCGCGCACTGTTAAGGATTTGGACATACGGCTCTCTCACCACTCACTCTCTCTCTCTCTCGCTCTCACACAGTGTTATAATGAGATTTTACGATATCGATTTGGATATTATAACATCATGTCAAATTGCTTAAATTGAGTTTTTTGTTGTCTGAGCTATAACAGTAGTTATTATAAGTCAAGTATTGAAAACATAAGTAGAATGTTACAACATTAGTGTAGAGAAAAGTAATAACTAAATAGAAAATCAACTGAAAATGCCGAAACAAGATAAAAATTCAATTTTTATATGCATAACATTTAATGGTTTTGTACACGACGAAACATGTGTACACGACGGAATATGTAGATATAGAACAATTCCACTTTAATTATTAGATAAACTTAATAGTATAGATTTGACTATGTCCTAATATGTAAGCCCTTTAAAATGTAAGAGAAT
>LUGF01033736.1:47179-57710 GCA_001625245.1 Calycopis cecrops | reverse complement strand
GTACGGTACGTTTTCAAAACGTCAAGTTTATATGTAGTTGTAAACGTCATGGCTACATCTGGACTCGTACAAATTGTGTTCGATTGCCCATCTATTTACTTCTGATATCTATGCATAGGTGCCATTGAGTTAATGTACATATAACTCAATGATAGGTGCATAACGCGCTCCCTCCGCGCGCCGTATGGTACGAGTTGCCGTCAGTAGCACAGATAATACTTGGTCAGTAGTAAACGAGGTTTGAACATTACCGGTTGTTTCACTTACATATCAGAGAGGCATTAAATAAAACCACATATTTAGTGTATAATTTCCAGGCTACACAACTAAAATCAGATCAATCGGAGCAACAGTTTAGCGGCAGGAATTTTTATTTTTCTCACTTCGTGCACGCTGTAGCCTGTACGGCAGCTGACAGCGAGTAGGGCCGGCTCATGCACCCCGTACGAGGTTGCTGTTCGTTGTACAATCCGGTACAAAGCATGATTACAGTTTTTGCTATTTAACTTGTTTGAAAAAGTATTTTCGTAGTAAAAGTTTTTAATACTTTCAGATTAACTGTAGGCACGAGTATATGTGGTTTATACGTGTAAAGTACTGTAAAACTAGTATTTAGTCGTACGACCTCTATAAAAACTATTGCAGTTACGCCAGACAATAAGTAGATAATGGAAAATAAAATAATAAAAATATTAATATTTTTTATTTAAAGCAATCGAGCCGTGGCCACAGAGCCACAGAGCTGGTCGCCAACAATTTCACGCGGCCGCGGCACCTTTCAAAAATTAAAACCAAAATCTCAACGACATGTCACATGACTGACGCCTGTCACAATAACAAAACAGATTTTGTTCGCCGAACTGTTCGCACGCGTTTGTATCCAGTTTGCTGCGCTAGTGGGCGCCACTGGTCAGCTGCTTGTGGAGTGTGAGTGGCAGGGAGGATGAACGAGCTGCTGCAGAAGCACGGCTGCTCCACCGTGTTCGCGGTGCCGGACGGCCTGAAGGAGCTCATGGCAGACATATCGCGGGAGGTGAGACCGTGTCCTGCGTCCCCAAGAGCAGTACGACCGAACTGCGCACGAAACGCGGCAGCTCCTCTATTATCTAGATATACAAAACTCTCCCGTCACTGAGTGACTGACGGACAGACCACGCACGCGCGGGCGTCGACAGCGGGGTGCAAGAGCTTGTCGGGAAACACAATACATAGAAAAAATTGCATATTTTTATTACCCGACTAAACCAGCAGGAAAGTAATGCTTTTTGTGTGTATGTATATAATTTTTTAGGAGGCAAACGAGCAGTCGGAGCCCTTTTCATGATTACCGACGCCCATAGACATCCACATAGAGGCTACACAGATGCGCTGCCCTCCCTGCTCCTCCCACCCTCATGGGCCATATGTATATATGTTCATCGTATGCTATTCATGTTTAGTTATATATTGTATGTTGGTTGATAGTATGTAGAGATGCAGAAGCACCACAACAGTCCTGGTGGCGCCCGTGACTACTGGATCTAGAAACTTGAAAGTTGGTACAGGCCTTCCTTTCATGATGTGAGAATTAAGAAAGTGTTTTTAGCAATTCAACCCCTGAGGAGATGAAACAGGGGCGTGAAGTTTATATGAAACAAGCTGCCCCTGTGCCCCGCGTGCGTTACTACGCGTGACGCCATCTGTCGAAAATTGATCATACCTCAGAAACCTTCGTGTGCTCATGTATAACAACTTTGCTAAAGATCATTACATGATCAAATGTATAGTTTCCGATTCTATAAAGAACATCATTTTTATGAAATAACAGTGATTTCGTTCAAATAAAACGCGGGTGAACCTGCGGGGCACAGGTAGTAGGTACAGCGTGTAACAAAAACCCTGTTTTTCCAAACATGTGTTACTGAAAATTATAGTTCGAGCTAATCAAGTATTGGCCAATTAGCAATTGTAATTACAACATTGATATTATATCGCCATAACAAAAATGTTTAACATTTCTATAATGTTCACACAAATACTTGCTAGGAGTTACGACACAGCTGGCTGGCACGTGACAAGTTCAAAGCCGCCATTGATATTCACGGAGTACAGGGGTACAGAGCATTTTATTTTACGATATACAATAATATTGTAATGATTTTATATTTGTTTCATATTTTTTTAAGTTGAAGAGTAGTAGAAAATGAGACGCATTTTTACAATTGAATTTCGATTTTGATTATACTCCCGGCAGGTACAACAGGGTTTTTGTTACATGCTGCATATAAGAGAGACGTAGGTTCACCCCGGCGCGGCCGTACAAAACGCAACAGAACAGTCATCGCTTTCAGCCTTAGACATAGGAGCGAGATACACTTGACTCGCACAAATCGCGACAGCATATTCGACACTAGCTGCCGGCGTCGTGGCCCCACAGGTGCTGCGCGCGCAGCCCGCCAACATCCTCTAGTTCAGCCGCCACTAGCCGGCGTCGTGGCCCCACAGGTGCTGCGCGCGCAGCCCGCCAACGTCCTCTAGTTCAGCCGCCACTAGCCGGCGTCGTGGCCCCACAGGTGCTGCGCGCGCAGCCCGCCAACATCCTCTAGTTCAGCCGCCACTAGCCGGTGTCGTGGCCCCACAGGTGCTGCGCGCGCAGCCCGCCAACATCCTCTAGTTCAGCCGCCACTAGCCGGCGTCGTGGCCCCACAGGTGCTGCGCGCGCAGCCCGCCAACACGTATGAGTTCATCACCAACTACCTGGCGGCGCTGATGATCACGCGCGAGCACGGCGCGATGGCCTCCAAGATCTTGGAGGAGCTGTGCGACTGCCAGCCGACGGTGACGCAGCGGCTGCTGGCGGAGGGCTTCAGCGAAACGGAGGCCAGGCATATTGCGCAGGTCATCAAGGAGGAGATCGAGGCCTTCCAGCCCGTCGACGAGACAGGTACGAGGGGACAGTTGGCCCATAGAGATGGGAGAAGAAAGAAGGGCAGCGCACCTGTACAGCCTCTGTGCGGATATCTATGGGCGTCGACAGTCATGAAAATGGCTTCGACTAATAGTTTGGCCTTATACCAAAAAAAAGACGAGCAGTCGGAGACATAACTACCGATGCCCACCATGAGGATAAACAGATACGTTGCCCCCTTCCTCTTCCCCCCTCATGAGCTGCTAATACACCGCACGAAACGCGACAGCACAGCCTCACTTTACGCAGGTGTGATGTAAGCGATGCCTCCAGTAGAGGCGCCACACGTATGCAGCAACTGCCTCTTACTTCTGGCGTCAGCACTCGAGCACATCGGCCATATCGGCCGTCGACTGCGGCCTGCGACTCTCCCGCGCCTGTGAGCGTCTCTCGACGTATCAGGAGCATTCGATAACGTCTGGTGGACAATATAAAATTAAACGCGGGCGCTACTTTAACATCTACTTCTTAATTTATTCTTACTTTGTAAATAGCACAGCGAAACTGCAGCTCGGCCATCTTTCCTGCATGAAAAGTTAGACCCGAGGCTGCCCACAGGGCCCAGTACTCTCAGTGGTACTATCAATTTAATTATGGTATATTGGATTCCAAATCGGAATTTCGTGCTACTCCTATGTTTCCGTTGTTGTTGCGGGTCCCATGACAGTTTTAGCTTTTCCCTCGGGCTCCCTGAGATCATATCAAAGGGTCGTTGAGGTTGCCGCTGTCGATCCCAGCGACACAGCAGTAGTAGCGGTGGGGACGAGTGGTTTTTATATGGTATAAGGGGGGAAAACGAGCAGTCGAAGCAATTTTCATAACCACCTACGTCCATAGACATCCGCATAGAGGCTATACAGATGCGTTGCTCTTCATCCTCCTCCCTTCTGCATGGGCCACCGGCTACTTACACGCTGCATAAAGCAAAGCTGCCACTTTCGCGTAAGCCAGAGGTACCTCCTCGGCCCAATTCGGCTGCACGTATGCATGCCGCGTGGCACTACCTCTTGTTAATGCGAACCTAATTGACATTTGCAGAGAAAATTAAAGAATACAAGATACTGGACCGCATCCTAAAGAGAGCTTGCCTGGACGAGACGATGGCGGCGAAGGTCTGCCAGGCGGCCCGGAGCGCCTACCGGGACTACTGCTACAGGAGGATGAAGCTGAAGAAGGTGAGGAGTCGGAGCGTCGCCAAGTGGAACTACTCGGTGGGAGGCAGTGCCGCCCACGTGGGCCGTGAAGCGCCTGCGCCGTCGAGTCTCGTGCGGTGGAACTGGGAGGAGGAGAGCAGCGCATCTGTATAAACTATGCGGATGTCTATGGGCGTCGGTAGTCACGATTATGGCTGGCTGCTCGTTCGCCCTATTAAAAAAAAAGCACAATTTCGGAATTGTGATCCTTGTTCACTCGCTGGCTCTCCAAATCGGCTTTGCTTACTGGATGCCTTCTTAGAGGAGATAAAACTGTTGTTCAGGCTACCTACACTTGTGAGCAACACTTCTGGCGCTAGGGGGCAGCTGCAGGTACCCGGTAGCTAACAACGGTATCCTCAAAACAAGAAAGTATCCATGTCACTGGTTGTATGTGGGTACTCAATTAGTTTAAATCAAAAACACTTTTTTTTATCATTGTGTCATTATGGTTATATAGGTGCGTTTCTCTCTCTCCCCTCTTCCATGGGCCACCGGACACTTGCACACCGCACGAGTCGCATCAGCCGTCGCTTGACGCGTGTAAGCGAGAGGTACCTCCCCGCTCCCCGCGCCGGCCGAACCTGGCTGCAATGCAGACTGGCACTGCCTCTTACTTAAATGTACAAATTTCTTTCTTCATACCAAATAAACAAACAGTGTAGGCGCTATGGGGAGTTGAGTGTGCAACAGCGAGGACGGTATTTTGTAGATGGCTTTGAACTAAAATAGGCAACAGATTATGATTCGGGATGTTGCCACATTTGGATAAAAAAGACCAATAATAATATATAAAAAAAGCCGGCAACATCCAGAACCATAATATTATGAGTGTCTGAAGCCTTTTCTGAGTTCAAAACCCTCAACAGAATGCGGTGCTCACATTTTGCACGCTCAACTCCTCTACTAAAATGTTCAGGTAGAGTCCCATCCGTGGGAGCCTTGGGAGGTGGCGGCGCAGCGCACGCTCGAAATCTACAAGAAGACTAAACCGTCGCTTGATGAGCTGAGTCGGGCCGCGCAGAAGATACAGGTGACGTACTTATACCTTTATAGCATTTTTTTCATGACACAAGGAAAATACTTGCACCATCCAACCGGTTTGGTGGTGGTGCCGGAAAGGTGTGTCGGACTCGGCACGAGAACCCGCACTTACCGACTAAAACCACCGCGAGAGCCTTCGGTCGCCCCCGACCTACCAGCAGTCATGCATTGTTGAGATATTAGTAACAAATAATAGTAGTTTATGCAACTGTCATATAAAGAAGGGTATTAAAACACGAGTGTGAATTTTTGAAACGAGCGAAGGCGAGTTGTAAAATAGTACCTCACGAGTGTTTTAATACCCGTGTTATATGCAGTTGCATACACTACTTTATCTTCACTAATGCAATTAATCAATTAATCAAATATTGTGAAACATTAAATTCGCGCGTATTGCCCCATTCGTCGTTGGACCGACGACTGTTTGACCGACGAGGCGACGACTGTTTGACCGACGATTTAAAATGTAATGTTCTTCGAAGATAAATATTTTTATTAAATACTTTAATTTGATTGCAAAAATTGCGGCGCGTAAGTATATTCTTTTTATAATTTAATGTTAATAAAATACTAGCTTCAATGTTGAAATATAATGTGAAAAAATCACATGACTTTACTTTTAAATTTCTACTAAACAGTAGATTATTCGTTGTCTGTGGCGTTCATTTTTGCTTTCATTTTTTTGTAGAGATTTGTCTCTTTCTCTCAAATCCTTTGCAAGCTATCATTGAACCAATGAGAGCGCAGCTGCAGCGCGCGCAGGGCCAATCAGGAGCGAACGCGCGCTGCTAGGATTTTGAAATAAGGCTCTCTCACCACTTTGTCTCTCTCTCTCGCTCTCACACAGTGTTATAATGTGATTTTACGATATCGATTTGGATATTATAACATCATGTCAAATTGCTTAAATTGAGTTTTTTGTTGTCTGAGCTATAACAGTAGTTATTATAAGTCAAGTATTGAAAACATAAGTAGAATGTTACAACATTAGTACATTGTAGATAAAATACATTAGAATTCTTTATTACACTAATACAATAAAGAATTCTAATGCATTTGTCTGGAATTGAAAACTCATACTCGAGGTTGTATCTTCCACCAATTCTCTAATGACATCATTGATCAGTCTGTTCAGATTCGGTAGATCCATCACCTTCCTCCGGCCTCTTCCAAGTCGCCTCGTGCTCGTCGCTCTGCAGCACAAGTCCCCTCCGTACAGTTACACAACTCCGGTATTGTGACGTTGCAGGCGGCGTACAAGGGCTACTACGTGCGCAGGAACCTCCTGCAGCATCTGCAGCCCAAGACGAAGAAGAAGGAGTTCAAGATCAGCGAAGGTCCACTGACTGACATCCCCGGCAGACGGCACATCGACTACGGACCGATCGTCGTGAGTACGGGGGGGCAAACGAGCCCATATACACAGGCCATAGGCCTCTAATGATTTCATCAATTACCGACATAATGTGTGTGTTCACAGAATGTACAGAACGTGACGGAGCAGCCGGCCGAGGACATCTTCGACGACACCGTGGACCAGCCGTACTGCAAGACGTACTGCGCCCGAGGCCTGACCGACGAGGGGCGCACGAGTGCGGTCCCGACACTGTACTGCGTGTCGACCACAGGTTGTATACGCAGCAGCTTTATTTTAAGGCCAGTGGTTTTGTTTTACAACAGCGCCGTTTTGTAATACGGCGGGTCTTCGATTAGCCGGATTAAATAGGAACAGCTAATCGTTGAACGCAAACCCGAAACCCAATATGATCCCAAAAGCGACCAAAAACTATCAATCAATAAAATAATAATTTAGAAAGTTGTTAATCAAAGTTTTTGTGCGTATTAAAAAGTATATGACGAAGGCATCCTTCGTTGTTTTTAAAATGCGTGAGGCCAGCATTGATGACGTCATGAGTTCAGGTCCGTAGTCCGTGTCCGTAGTCGATGATAGTAAGGAAACACTTGAAAACTTGAGAAGGTCGAGACTCGATGACCGCGACTGCTCAAACAAGACTGTGCCGTGAAATCGACTTCTCAACCTTTTACACTAACACACAAAGTAAATCTCATTACTTTATCACAATCATTAAATCAGTGATCACTATGCAAAAGTATTTTCAATTGACATTGTTGTCGGCCGCGTGTTGTTGTTCTCGAAACGCGCCTCGCGCCTGTCCCATATAACTATAATAGTACCATAGAAATAAGTTACACCGATGTACCTGCGCAGAACACATATTGAAAGGCGCGAAAATATTTCAGCCAATCACCAGGCAATATTTTTGCACGGGAAATTCTTCATTCGCCATTGGTCAAACGAGAGTTGGCTGTATTGGCATTCGTCAGTTGCTTAGTCGAACGTTAGCTCTCGTAGGTAGTCATTCATACACACGTCAAAAGTCATGCAGCACAGATGTCGCGAGCGAGATACCATAAGCTCACGTCTTGTTATATTTTAAGCCTTATGAGTTGAAGAAAAAGGTTTTTATTGAATTGGTGTTATAAATCGAATTAGATGGGCCTGTGTTGCGCTCTTCTGCTCCAACGACGAAAGCCGATGTAACTTATTTTCGTGGTCGAATTATGCCATGTCGAGCCGGAGACCGGACCTGGACAACAGTGACCTCCTCCCCTCAGGCTTTTTTTTACAACTTATTCATTGTAAATCGATATACTTTATTAAATTGAATAAATTTTTATAATTCTATTTAAAAAAAATATATTTTCATTTCATTTCGTTTTACGAGTATAGTTAGAACACATAATTTGTTCCATTTCAATAAGCAGCTAGTATATATAATAAATGTATGTAGTTTTAGTTCACCGAAGATTATGAAAGTGGGAAATTGATGATGATGATGATGATGTAGGACAACTGAGGGCTGAGTCCCGTACAGGCCGTACAGGCCGTCACGGCCTGGTGCCAGTGTACGGGTACAGGCGGTCTAGAGCCGGTCTGCAGTAGCGTGTAGTCAGAGAGGTGCTGTAACTGTTGTGTCGTGTGTCCAGTGCCGCAGTGCCTCGTCAACACGCAGGTCTTGGCGGTGACGGCGCACGCTCACCCGCTGGCGGTACGTATGTTCCTTGTATTTACATTTTATAAACGGTATTTAACATATGATGACTACAATCGCGACAGACGTTCAGCCCACCGTTTTCCGCTCCGGTCGCTCGCGAGACTCGCGCACCTTTCAGAAGCGGGTGCTTACTGCTTACGTCACAGGGTCACGGGTGAGCCGTCGAGGCTGGAGGAGAATGTACTCCCACTACACAGCAACAGAGTGCTTCTGCTGTGTGTAGTGGGAGAGTTCTACAGCAGTTTTACAAAGTATGTGTCGCCGGTAATGTTCGACATGTAGCGGGTGCAGAGCAGACGGAAGGTTAACGAGACAGAAATGTGGAGGGACGGAGGTTGAGGAGGACCGAGACTGGCCGGGCACGGTCCGCGGGCGGCGGGAGTGCGGAGCAGCAGTTGTGACGTCATGAGGAGGACCGAGACTGGCCGGGCACGGTCCGCGGGCGGCGAGGGTGCGGAGCAGCAGTTGTGACGTCACGGAACTGGGGCGGTCATATTGTGTTGTTGATTCAGAAACAAAAACACGGGACAAACTTAGTTAAAGGAGCAAAGCCAAACTCAGTCAGTGACATGTATGTAGGACGGAGGCTTACAGACTGGCGCTGTGGTGCCCACAGGGCTCGTATGATCGGGGACGCCAGGGGTTGCGGGTTCCAATCCCGCTTCGCCCATGACCCGTTTGTCTATGTATTATATGTATTTCTATAAGAAAAATCTTAAATATATTTCCATTCTCCTGTCACACAAGTCCCTACGGTACCTACTTACCGCAGGGCTAGACTAACGAAGTGAGTAAAAGTCAACAACTGCAGGAGACCTAGTTTTGCGGATGTCTATGGGCGGCGGTAGTCACTAATCACCTGCTCGTTTGCCCCCTATATCATAAAAAAAATTCCAAAGTTAATGGGGAGAAGAATGAAAATGTCTCTTAACCGCCCATGAGCCAGTAATCTGGTCCCACCCACGTCTCACCCGCACCAGCACACGACTCACGCCGGCCGGGTGCACGTCAGCCCCGCTCGTGCCGGGCTGCTCGGCAGCAAGTCATCTGTTAAATTGTTATAACTGATTTATTTTAATAAAATGCCACTTTTTAGACGCTGGCCAATGTGGAGGAAGACGCCGGCGACTCGAAGGACGTCGGCGCGGACGACGTTATACAGGGTGCGTAGTTGTTGTATACGACTCTTGAAGTTCCCCGAGCACGCAGCTCTGTTAGCTGTGCGGGTTGGTACCGCCCCATGACAGTTGATATGTAAATGTGTAGTTACCGCGCATTACAAGAATGAAAGCCTAACCGGAACATTTTATTTAACATAAAATCTTTATGTTTGAGTTCGGTCTAACGCTGTATTTGTGTGTGTGCAACGGTGCCATCTTGGAATCCTTTTTTCTAAAATTGTTTTGTCTAAAACGTGGCGGCCGCTACACGCCCCAGCTGCCCCCTGCACGGCGCCGGCTGCTGTCTGTTGGAGCACCGCCACTCAACGTCCAACGTCTCGCCGCTTTTGTTGCTTTAACATAATATTATGCTTAGGAAAATAATGATCGTAATAAATTTCAGAAAAAATTTCAACTGCAGGCGATCCGCAGGCGGGGGTAGATCTCAAGGTGTGTATGTGCATTTATTAGGTGGGCAGGTCATATGTAGTTACCTCAACATGTCCAATATATTATAAGAGGCAGTAAGTTAGACTACACGGCGTGTGCACGCGACCTCTAGGTGGCAGGATGCCGGCGTACGGAGTCTCAGTAGACGGTGGCCCAGTGAGGTGGGGGGAGGAAGGAGGGCAACGCATCTGTATAATGTTTATACGGATGTTTATGGGAGTCGGTAGTCATGAAAATGGCTCCGATTGCTGGTTTTAATCTCCCTGCTAAAAATATAATTGAATAAAATGGATGAATATGCAAATACTATAAAAGGATACACATTACATTTAAAGGTTGACGATGAAGACAGTATTATATCAGATATAGCTGAGACAAATGAGCAAGGGCTGCTGTCCTGCCAGCAGGCGGGAGTCGTGGAGGAGGTGCTGGAAGATTTTGCGAATGGTTTGTGGACCCAGCTTCTACTTCTTACATTGTAATATATGTATATGTATATATATACACTTTACGTTACACAGATTACTTACTGTCCCTGCAACTGAATACACGTCGATCATTCATAAAGGTTATTGCATGCATTGTTCTAACTTGCAAGTTAAAACTTACCAAAGTTTAATATTTCTATAAGTTATTATCTCTTAACTCAACTACAGAGGA
>LUGF01033736.1:34964-46859 GCA_001625245.1 Calycopis cecrops | reverse complement strand
TATGAAAGGTGGCACATACCTGTACATTACAGTTTAGAGTAAAGTATATGTTCAGTTCTGTCCCTGGATTTGTTGCGCAGTGGAAGTGAATTATTATACACAGAGCTCAAATCAGAATGAACCTGTCTGCGATTACGCAGAGCTAAATTAAATCTTAAAATTAATGCAATTACCTTGCGTATCTGGAGACCGGCTTAATATATCACATTACTAGGTACATAAAACCCATGGCCATAAATTTCACACATGCAATGAGATATACTTAGCTTCCCGTAAGCTGCAATCCGCCCGAAATATGAATCTTCTTAGGCAAGCTTCGTCAAGCGGGGGTGTCAAAGTCTTTTATATTCAACTTATACACAAACTTATGAATTAATTTACACTCCCGATAATATCAAAAGGGGAACCAACACTTAATTTAACTTAGCAATCATAAACTCAAGTCTCAAATTATGTACACGGCCAATCTCAGTGGCATCAAACAAGGCGTAACAAAGAAATAACAATTACAACGATCTCTCAAGAGATTCAAAAACAATATAACATTGCCGCTAACACCAAAATCACCATAGCAACCGCGCGGCAGCGACCGACGCGGCCTCATGCGGCCCACACCGGTATTACACATTACATGTGGTTCAGAACAGTATAAATAGTTTTCCTCTCAAAACGAATGCTCCGTTAGATTTGGACGCGGGTAAAACCGCGGACGCTGTACAATGTCATTCATTTATTTTCATACCTTTCACGAATAATAAGTAATAACAAAATCTACTAACTCTGTAACACTAAGTCTCCAGACTACTTGCTCCTCACAAGGTCGTCCTCACATGCTCCAGTTTTCACGACCGTCTAGATTCTGAACATAATTTATTATGAAGTTAATAATGACATATTAATTAAGTTTATGTTCATATTTTTTTACTTTATACAATTATATAATTTTATATAATATTTACAATTTTGTACAAATTTTTACATTTTTTTCAACTTTACAATGGTGGGTCATCGCTGTCGGCCGCGGGCTCCGTTGCCTGAGGGACTGGAACTCTTGATGGCGGACATCAGCAGGGAAGTAAGTACATTGTTTATGTTCCTTTGGTTCTTTCAGAATTCATTTTATTATACAGAAAGCACCACGTGCAAGCGATTTTTGTCCTAACAACTGGGATCATACGAACTAAGGCTTCCAAGATATTTTATTTCAGTTGGGACAAGCCACTGGATGTCTGAGCAAATCTATAACTAAGACTTCAACTAGCGACTGCTCGTTTGGCCCCCGTGCTGAAAAATCTCCTAAGTCATAACTTACGGTAGGTGTGCACGCGGCTTATCCACTGTTTCAAACTTTGAAATTCATAAACCAGAGTCAACAGGGCGGCACTCCTCGTACACGACTCCGGGCTGTTTCTGACGCTGCTCCAGCCCCTTTAGACTATAAACGGCCCCTTTACTTAAAGGTAGCCGCTCCTTTTTTTATGACAAAACTATATCAAGATAATTAAAGGGTATTTATATTAGGTGATACGCGCACAGCCAGACCATATCCTCGGGTTCATCGCCGGTTACCTCGGGGCGCTGTTGAGGGCGAGGGAGGCGTTGGCCATCGCTGCTGAAGTGAACTGCACTTGTGTTGCTGCGCCAGCCTTGGATAACGCAAAGAGCGAGAGTGCGGGGAAAGGTTATATATTGTTTACTAATATACTAGCAGCGCCCTGCGGTTTCATCCGCATGCTCCGCTCCTGTAACCTGCCTCGGTCAACGAGCTACCGAATATCGAAAGAATTTTGTAAACCGCACCAGGAGTTCCTGATATTAGCGTGTTCAACTAAACGTACTCGTCGGCTTTACAACTTTTAATACAGTTTTATATAACTTCGTATGTCGTACCACCTAGTGAGTGTCCAGCTCTCCGCGGCCGCGTCACGCGAGCCAGAACTAATCTCGAGTTAGCTGCAGCGCAGTGGAGCGGAGGGAAGGAACACGTCTGTGTCACCAGAAGTCTCCGACCTTCTTCTCTTTCTGTCCCTTTATAAAAATTTGTTTATCAGATGTAACGTTGAAACTACTAAAGCGTTTAGAATGACAGTTTTGGGTCAGGCAGGTAGAGGTTTCCCCCCGAAGATGCTGCCACCAGAGCAGGTCAGCTGGATGGTCTTCAACCTGTCCCATCAGCAGATGGCAGTGTGAAATAGGACAACTGGCGGGTTACATAGGTGGACACAGTTGTGGCGTGCTTCTTTGAAGTTCTGGGGCCAAAATAGCGATTTGAACACGAATGAAAGATGAAGTTTAGGTATTATATACCCTAGGAGGAATTAACTAAAAACCGGTCTGCCCGGATGTCAGCAGCAGTAAACACAAAATGCTTTTCTCCGTGGAAACAAAAAAAAGGTGGGTTTGATCAATGGACGGACCATTAATTTGTGTAAAATAAGTCTGCGTACATAAGTTTGTCACTGGATGTATTGGCTTGATTTTTCAGCTCCTGAGAAGATTCTAGAGAACGCTCCAGAGAATACTTCAGAAGTTGAACCTGAAAATGTGAAAACGTTGCAAAACGCAGATGCAATAGACACAGGACATGTAGAAAATAAGCGTCAGTCCTACGGCAGTAAAGACGTCCAGGTATAATACGTCGTACTGAGTAGCGCACCGCATGAGCACTGATCTCCTGTGTAGACTGTAGTCTATGGTCATACCACATTTCTCTCTCGTGTGATGAGGATGTTCCACCACAGATGTGAGGTCCGTGTTCGACGCCCGAGTCGAACCAAAAAATGTTATTGGGATTTTACAAATCCAAATAACAATCCGGAGTTAGGAAGTGTGTATGTGTTACACCCCCGTGCTTCGGAGTGTAGGTGAAGCTGTCGCTCCTCCACCTGATTTCTGATTATTCACCCATCAAAATATGATGATGAGGGAATAGAGAGTGCACTCGTGTCAAGTGTGCACGCCGATAAAGTCCAGGCGCGAAGAAGTCAGAAAGAATTTCGTACATTAACGTATTATTACTGTCCTTCTCGTTTTCCAACTAATATGTTGCGTCTCGCTCGCACAGATTAACTCGAGTGAGCGAGACATATCACGTAACGACTTGGAAAAGTAAGGGACAGCAATAGTAGGTCAACGAACAGAATTTGGCAAATTTGTATAATGTATGTGTAGATGAGTAGCCACATAATCAAATCACAACGCAGATGTACATGGTACGCACCTGCGAGCTGTGTATCTGAGACAATTTGTTAACTTATTAAGGTTTATACTTTGATCAAATGTCCTAATGTAAAATTAAAGTAAAAATTGAAAAATTTGAATTTCTGCAGACAAATATCATCATCATCATCGTCATACTCATCAGCTGTCCTGCTCGCTCTCGCCTCATCAGAGACTCCGGTGTAGTTTTGTCTCAACCGTACACTTTGTTCCAGACTGTCGAGGAAGATGGTTGTGAACAGGAACGTAGACCAAGTAGGTTGTTTCACTACTTATTAAGCATTATATAAACATAGAGCTGGTGCATTGCAGCCTCATTAGTCGGGATAGACGGAGGTAGGAGGTAGCACACCTCGCACACCTGGGGCCGGCTTGTTCGCTAGCCNNNNCTACGTGCGGATAGACGGAGGTAGGAGGTAGCACACCTCGCACACCTGGGGCCGGCTTGTTCGCTAGCCTGTGCGTGCTACTACGTGCGGATGGTTAGTGTCCGAGTGTCCGAAAATGTAATTAGGGAGTAGGGGGGGATGGGATCAGCTGGGTAATGTAACAACATAACCTCGTCGGGTGGCGGTCATCGGATTTCCCCTTAGAAATGCTGTTGTGAACAATGATGGATTCATTATATAATATATTCTAGAAGAGCACTGCTGCGTGTTCTCGCCGCCCGGCTCCTACATGAACCTCCCGTGGTCCAGGCCGCACTCGTGCTGCGCGCTCAGCGTCCCGGTGGCGAGGCTGGAGCCCAAGGCTGAGCACTGGAAGTTCTGTTACTCCAGCGGCGACTATGCTCCCCAGACCTTCTACCAGCACGAGGTGGACGATGACGCCCAACTGTCCCCGTCCGAGAGCGAGCTGTCGGACGGCATCGGCGGCGTGTCACTGCAGTGATGCCGCGGATCACATCTTCGATAAGTAAACGGAGCTTAACATGTTGGTGTTTTATTATACTGCTTCTCTCGGCGATTATATGAGTGTCTCAAGTCTGAGGCGCCATGTTAAGTTGGTGGTAGATGAAATTTTTTTTGACGTTCAAAAAGCAATGTTATAAATTATATTTTGAATAAAAATATTTTGATTTTGACTGATTTTGGTCATGCAATGTTTCATCACTGTCGGACGGCCTCGCAACTGGCAACTGTGTGAATGTGCGGGTCCATGCAAGTGTGTGAGGGTGGTGTTGTGCCGCTATTCAGTGATTGTCTATAGCGTTTGACCGTAGTCCGTGGCGTGATGTTTCCGCAGGGCCCTCATACAAACAAGGTCATTAAATAAAACAACCTCGGCACGTATTGAGTGTACTGTAATAAACACTACTTATAATTACACAACTACAACTAATCGAAGGGAAATTTATAATTATTTATCTTTGCTTCAATTATAAACATTTTTGGTAATTTAATTTTACACTGATAATTGAATATAAAATGTGCGATCTATATATAAACGCCATGTGGCAAATACATAAACATTTACAAAACAAAAACAATAAACAATAAACAACAGCAATAGAATATGCACCACAGCAAACAACAGTGTGACGTAACAAGTGCCGTGACGTCAGATGACACACTATGTTAAATATAAAATAATATAAACATTATTACCACTGAGTATTCTATCTTAAATATCATAATATTGGTAAAAAACTTTATAATATGTTCCTACTCTAGAATCTAAGTTAATATTTAATTTACAATGAACATAGGTTAGTACAAATCACAGCATAATAATAGTGCGAAAATATTAAAATATACTATGCAAAATTCTAAATATAATAGTTTTCATGCAATTTAGGAAAACTATTTAAATGGTTGCAACATTATTTATGTAATTAAATATATTATGCAGATGTCTTTATAAAGGAGAAATAGGAGTTCTACAAGGCTACTCCCGGAGCGAACTTCGTATTAGGTGTGCCGCGCGTCTCACTGAGATGATGGATGAACACCATACGACGGCATTCTGCTATACCGTGACGTCGCAGAGACCCACACTACCTGAGAGAGCTGTAGTGCTATTCTGTAAAAATCAAATTCGATATCGAGTCTCACTCAGGTGACCGCACTCACTTCGAAAGCGAATTCACTTAGCCACAAGTGAATTCGAGATTTGCGGGGGAAGTGATCGTCGAAATATTCGGGAAATAACCCTACAGATTACCAATTGTAAGAAAAGAATGTCAAAATCTCACTTTCGATAGTTCATCTCACCGCCTCACTCACTTCTGTGGCGCTAGAGGCGCGATCGAGTTTTACAGAATATCATTTCACGTTCTCACTGCGGATTCAGCCTTCGAGTTGTGAAATGGCACTTACAGAATAGCACTGCTGGTAAATTGTTATTAAGAACTTATCTAAGGAGACTACGATATTGTTCATTTTATAAAAATAAAATACCACCCGGACCTACAGGGACACTGGGACCCAATAGTAGCAATACAAGAGTAAATAAATATGCACCTAACAACGTCGCCTAAAGCTTTAGTCCGCTAAATGTCGCCGTATTATATCCTAACTGCTAATAAAACTGGGCATTCAATATCATATCTTACATAACTAATGTCCCTCCTTTACATTCTATTATTATCGAAGAGTTTATATTATATATTTTGAAATAAGAACTTCAAAATGGACGCCACGCATTTTGGCGGCGTGTTATTATGACGTATGTACACTAAAGTATTAGGGCTACGCTTATAAATAGTTTTTCAATCGATTTAGTAGAGATCTCGTCGTATGCTTTGGTATAATAACGCGACCAGTCCCTCCTCCTTGTGTTACAGCACCTCTGTAATTCTTCCTACTGCCTACAAAATCAGCTCTAGGTGGTGTGGAGTGTACAGAAGTAGCACCGACTCCGTGTGACAAAACATTCCGGTGAAATACATTCAAATGCAAATGTGAAATTTCTGACAATAAAAAACAAAACAAAATGGCTATGCCATTGTAATTTTGGTAATACCACAGAGTAATACCTTTCTAATTTATATAGCACCCTTATGAAAAGATTGGGAACGAAATTTCTTCCGCCCATTGACTCAAATGTGTAGTACATTTAACTTAATGCTCCCGGCCGACACTTATATTATGTAGTTATATTATGTAGTAAGTTTGAAGTAGACGTAAAATAAATCAAATTGTATAAAAATACGAAAGTCGGCTTCTCTTCTGTGGTCCAGTCTGTGCTTGGCGGCGGTGGCGTCCGGCGGGATCATATGTTGTCCACTCCGCCTCCCATCAGCTTGTTCCCGTACTCACTGAGCAGCTGAAAACGACGGAATTCACGTGTTAATTTTATTGTACGGACATCTTTGAAGTTATGTGGCCTGTAGCAGCGGTGGCCAGGCGTGCTTCGGTCGACTGGCCAGGAGGAAAACAAACAGCGACATATAACAAGTTTTTTTTTCTCTTTTCGGTGCTGAATGGTGTGTGTGATCACTAAACCCTGCGGCGTTTGTTCTAGTCCGCAGCAGGTCGGTCCGCGAACGCGCGACGTACGACGCCGCTAGCAGGTTGCTCAGTTGGCGTCTACTCGTACAGACACACCAAGCACGTATTACAAACTCTTGGATCTCATTTTATAGACCTGAGTCCCTAAAGCTTAAATCCCCACCGCGTCTCATTCCCTCACTAGGCGGCAGATGTCGCTCGTTTGCAATGGCCGCCCGTCAGCCCCCAACCCTCCTCGAAGGTTGCAGCGCCTCTGCTTCCCTCCTACGTTCAGCCTGTTCCTTCTGGCGCATTGTATCGTAAGCGAAAACACAGCTTGCCCCGCTTCCTCACTGCCACTGAGCAGCTACAGCGAGAGGTCCATTCCTAACGACGGCAGCGAGAGCCGCGCGCCGCGTCACCACCGCGGTGACAGGCCGTAAGTCTCTCTCGTAAATGTTACTAAATATACATTGCTACAGGCAAAGGTACACGTCTATTGAACTAAAGCAGCTTGCTCGTCTCAATCGCTTCTTAGGGAACATAAGCAACAAACACACTGTCTTGTAGCACGGCGTAGCGCTGCCTGCCGCAGCTCCACTTTCCCACTAGGGACTACGAAGCGTGTAACTACGTAGTACATGAGCACATGTAACGGTCACCTACTACAGACTGGCGCAGTGATATATGTATTACATTACTGACGTTTAACCATGTACTATATGAACTCATATAATAAAAAAAATAAATATATAAAATTTCTTTAATTCATAAATCCGTTGTCTAGTACCCGTAACACAAGTCCTAAGGTACTAACCACGGGGCTAGACTAACGTAGTGCAATAAGTCCACAGGTAGTATTATTTGTACCTTGTAGAGGAACATGTAGTGATGCCTGTTGGTGAGCGAGTGTGGTCTCTGCGCGCGCAGCCGCCGCACGGCGCGCGGCACGTCGGCGCGGCCGCCCGCCAGCGCGCGCGCGCACTCCTCCGCCGCCACCAGCGCCGCGCTGCGGCCCGCGCCCGACGCGCACACTACCACGCACGGACGCACACCTGCAAACATATACGTGTTAGAGAGCTAGCACGACGATACCGGCCATTTACACGATCTCTACCATAGACCACAAGTCCTAAACGATAATTACCGCTATCTCTACAAACTATCGCTAAAAATCTAGCATATCATATGTATTATATCTCTAAAATGTCCTAACACTGAAATTAACTTGTATTCAGATACTCTAGCTACAATGTCTTCTAATACTATACAAGGTGGATAAAACCGAGAGGCATTAAATGAAATCACATATTTAGTTTGTCATTTCCAGGCTACACAACAAAAATCAGATCAATCAGAGCAATAGTTTAACCACAGGAATTTTTTAAAGTTTTTTCTCACTACGTACACGCTGTATCGACAGCTGTCCGCGAGGCCGACTAACTTGGGTCGTTCACCCCGTGCGAAGTTGCCGCTCGCTGTCACCGTGAGTCCAAAGGATATTTACAAGCAATTAAGTTGTCAATCTTCTTTGAAATAAATATTTTCGTTTACTATTTTAATAGTTCCGGATTAACAGTAGCCGCTTATAGTGTGAGGTAGCCAGTGGCGTAACTATACAGCTCGAGACCTGTGGCAAATGAATGAATTTGAACATAAAGAAGCTTTTTAGTTACGCCACTGCCGGCAGCAGGTCAACATTCGCTATTGCCGAGCTAACACGACGGTATATGATTGTTATTCATGAAAAAAATACTAAACGGATTAGGTTGATATTTGGCATAAGGTCTGTAAAAACATAAACTTTTTATCACGAAAAAATGAATTCCTTAAATAATTGTCGGGGCGGAGAGTCGCAGGACAGAGATGGTATATATAGTTACTCTGCGCGTCGTCGGCCTTCGTGTTCCCCAGCGCGCCGCCGACGGGCCCCCGCCGCAGGCGCTCCTCGGCGCGCGCCGGCGAGTATATGTTCAGACCGTGGCCGGAGCCGTTCTCGCTCTTCAGCTTCGACAGGTTGTTGTAGGACGGGCGGCTCTCCTCCTCGTAGATTATCTCTACACCTGGAACATTGTACAGTGAGCAAAATACAGTAGTGCGTCAGGTGGGAGAATCAGTTTGTTTCTGGGGCCGTCCGTAGCGGGGAAATTGGTGGTACATAATATACATAGTATACATATGGGGAAGCGATGTATATGACGTTATGTGAGGTTAAGATGTAGGTACCTGCTATCTAACGCAGCTAACGGAGGTGTTAATATAGGGCTTAGAAAATATAAAAAAATGAGAGTCTACGACTTTTTCTCAGTTCCAAAAAGGCACGAAGTATTTTAAACACTTTTTGAATAATGAACAGTACAACACTTAAGTTAAGGTTCTTTTTTAGGGTTCCGTACCCAAAGGGTAAAAACGGGACCCTATTACTAAAGCTCCGATGTCCGTCCGTCCGTCTGTCTGTCATCAGGCTATATATCTCATGAACTATGGATACACAGATGGTGTATTTCTGTTGCCGCTATAACAACAAATACTAAAGAATTAAATAATATGAACATTTAAGGGGCTCCCCTACAATAAACGTAATTTTTTTGCTCCATGTACAAAAGATAAGCTCCCGTTTTCGTATATAATGGTACGGAACCCTTCGGCATTAAGTTTCAATTTCGTTATTAATTTTTTTGATTCGACCGCCATAAAAGCCCGTGATAAAATTTATGCAATAGTCTAAATATAAAATAATAACTGAACCTCCTCGCGCGTCCCCGGGCGTATTAGGAAATACTGATACGTGAGGTTCCTCGTAGATGTCGGCGACAACAACAACCTAATACGAAGTTGGTTACTATCTAACTTCGTATTACATTACAAGACAATGGGCATGCGATTAAATGAGGATGGCTAAATTAAATTGTAATTCGTGAAAGGTATCCATACCCTAAAATTGGAAATACGCCTAATTTTAAAAACAATTAGATCGCTCAGGGTGCATAATTACCTTCCTCATCATACTCCTTGGCGGTCTGCGAGACCTTCATGTAGCTCCTCATCTCGAACAGGAAGTCGATGACGGAGTCGTAGTCGTCGGGCACGCCCTTGGCCGGCCAGAAGTACCAGAGGTGGGTGACCTCGCGCCAGCTCCTGGTGGCCAGGTTGATGAGCTGCACACTGGAGATGGCGTACTTGTCCCGCTGCTCGCGCCGCTTCAGCACGAGCTGGAAGTTGCCGAACGTGCGCCGGTTGTCCGAGATCTCGGACGGCGGCAGGTACTCGTAGCATTTCTCCTGTAATATTATGCGTAAATATAATCTAAAAGTTCAGAAGAAAATCCAACGCCTGAGCTGAATTTATTTGGAATGTGAACGTACGTGTTGAACGTCCAAAAAGTCAAAATCAGTCCATGTAAAGATGTAGGTGACGACACAAACACCTACACGTGTTCACTCCTCAATCTTATAGCACCTCCTTCCCGACGCCTCGCTGTGGTAATGGGGTGAGGGAGAGCAACGAATATGCATATGCTAATTGTAATGGACGTTGGTGGTCAACAAATAACTTCGACTGCTCGTCCTTCTGCGCTATAAAAATGTAATACTTGCAACTTGACTTATATCCTTTAGTCAGTCGTAGGGCGTAATATACCGCGCCAGCTGACATGTCTGCATGGCATGATTCAGAGGCGGAGATAGTGTAGAGTACTGAGGACAGCGGTCAGGATGGGAACTTGACTTCATACACGGTTCCGACGTTGTAGTAGGCAGTTCAAAGGCAGCCGGACAGTCCCCAAAGAAAAGAAGTCTGACCTTTTCGCTGGAGAGATCCTTTTTCTTATAGACCCGGGACCCTCCAAACAAAGTGGCTGAAGGCACCCACAAGTGGGTAGTAGTCAGTCGGTAGGGGCAACCTAGTTACCGCACTCGACACTGTACCCGGTTGAGCCACCCGGACTCCTGAGTAGCGTACGTAAAGGTATTCCCCTGCGTTATCAAAAAACAAAAAAGGGACGTCCACAGCTGAACATTGGCCTCTCCCACGACCCCACTATCCAGTTGCCGTGGCAACCCTGACGATCCCCCCTCCCCCTTGTCTCGACTGCACTCACCACTCCGTTCTCCATGTACTCCGTGAGCATGACGATGAGCCGCGAGTTCTGCTCCCACATCATGCGCCAGAAGTCCGCCACGGTGTTAGCCAGCGGCGCCTGGCACAGGATGTAGAAGTTGCGGATGTTGCCGGGACCCTGTCACACACACACACACACATGTAATACATAATGTAGCCGTTGGCTGCACGGACGCTGTGTGCACCGGTAGGCAGTAAAAGGCCAACATTTACTGGTTTTCTTCTCACTTTTAAACGACGGACAAACGCTCTAGAAAAACGCTGTTACATCACCACATGGTATTGTGTAAAATTAAAATCGACGACCAGATATCCAGGTATGAGATGGCTCAACTAGAGCCACGTCTTCTTTCATCAGAGCAATCCCTTGTAAACTAAGAAACCTTAAAATAAAACCAACGACTCAACAGTAAAGCTATCTCTTCTTGTGGCATTTGTCTCCTACAAAGTAGTCAGTAGTTCGGTGACTACACACTTTCCTGGGGCAGCTATGTACTTTACGATCTATATGTATGGTGGCTTCACAATTTGAAAGAGTATTGGAACAAATAGACTCACGGACTACATTATTTAATAAAGTAGTAATTATGAAGGCATGTCGCTTACAGTTTATTATAATTGAGTAATTCAATTGGTTGTCGCCTGACGGAGTGGCTCGGCTCGGCTACTAACTAGTGAGGCGCCACTTGTGGTTTGTTTCTTCCTTCAGCTCCACGGTAATGCACACTCTATGGAAATTCTATTTTTTATGGATTTAGAAAACAGCCTTGTGAGTTGTGGCGACAGACAGACAGTGGAGGTTTCTTAATGTAGCGCTGTCACTCTTGAGGTACGGAACCCCACGGCGGATTCAGATGGAGCTTAGGGGGGCTGCAGCCTCGGCCCCGTTAGTTCTTAAGGTCATTTTTGTCCCTATAAAAAGCCTCCAAGCCTCGGGCCTCACCAGAGCCTAATCCGGATCTGACGAAACCCTGACAATGGCCAAGAGCGGCTTGAAGCGGCATGTGCTCACCGTGACGTAGTTGGCGTTGATGTACTCGGTGGTGGGGTCGCTCCCGAGCCGGCGCAGCGGCACGCGGGTCTCGGGCAGCGGCAGCACGTTGGAGTAGCGGTTCTTGTCCTCGCA
>LUGF01033736.1:0-17960 GCA_001625245.1 Calycopis cecrops | reverse complement strand
CCCATTATAAAGAAAAAGGTCTGGCTGGGGTAACGTTACCCCAGCAGGAACTGTTTTTGTGAAATATCTCAAAAACTATAATCGCAACAAATTTAAAAATGTGCGCAACAATTACAGAAGCTAAACAACTGCAGAACTAAAAGATTGAAATGGCCAATTTCGACAAGATCTGGCTGGGGTAACGGACGCAAGGATATTACAAAGTAATAGATTTTTTGACAGATACCACACCTTGGGAATAGTACCCTCCTCCCAGGCTACTTCTTTATAAAAATAAATGTAAATTATATTTTTTATTGTATATAATTAAGAATGTAGAATGAAGAAATTAATGAGGCCCGCTGAGTTTGTTTCGCCGGTTCTCCTCAGAACAGGGCTAGGGTTGAACTGGTGGTGGATGAAATTTTTGACGTTCAAAAAGCAATTTTTTAAATTCTATTTTGAATATTTTTTTTTTGATTTGATTTGATATGGAGGACAACTTGTCTGTACAGGCTAGATATTTATCAGATTTATAAGAAAATTATTACAATTATTATCGTTAAAATCATCGTGTTCATTAATAACTATATGTATTTTGTACTAAATATTAAAGCACAACATACCTATTATATCTCCGACTTTTTGCAATTCGTTCTCATCGACACTTTTTTGTGTCGAGCCAGTGGCGTTCATCGCAAGGTTCGGCGAGGGAGGAGGACTCCTCAGGCTCGCTAGCGCCCACGCCGTCAGCGTCGGAGGTATCTCTAGATCCGTCAATGTGGACTGCGTCTCTGGAGGAGCAGTTGTTGGAGAAAACTTTGTTGAACCTCGTTTCGATAACGAAGGAATAGTATTATCAGAAATTGATGGTGAGTGAACAACTTTTTTTATGCCACTTATGTCGCTTTGTAGAACGGGATCTATTTCCGATGCAAATGTTGTTAATATCGGCTTAGACGACTGCACTGGCCGCCTGGTAGTCGTGAACTGATCCTTTATGTCAAAATGCTCTGAATAAATGGTCATAGGTACTCGAGTCACTGTCGTCCTGTTCAGGTTTCTCTTAGGAGCCATCCATATCGGTTTATTCTTAGGTGTTGTTTGATGAAACCGTCGTATTTGCTGTCTATTTGTCTGACCGAGTGTGCCTTCTGATAGTGGCGTAACGTTGTTTGGTGAATCTTTGAGACTAGCAAAGTTCAGTCGCTTAGCAAAGTTTTTATTTCTGTTGTAGCTACTAGAAAATATTTTAGGAATTTGGGTGGTTGATGGAATAATATACGATAAAACTCTTTGAGTGGACACTGCAATTGGACTTTGAGATTTAAAAATCGGTTTTACACTTTTTGATAAAATGTTCGAGGGTGCTTGTGATATCCCGCTAGGGGTCACCGGGTCCGGATACGTTCTACTTGGAATATCTATTATAGTAGGCTGAGTCACTTTAGCTTCTAACGTTGTTGGATTTTCTGATTGCAACTTATCATCGCAATCATCGTCATTCGTGTCATTAAGGTTATATGTTTCTGTAGATAGCACAGTCATTTCATAATATATGCTTGTTCCTTGCACGTCAGATAATTCTTTGTTAGCTGTTCCAGCATCTTCATTATCAAGGTATCGTATTTGCTTCGTATTTTTAAAAAATACTGTTGACTTATTATTTGGTGTATCATTACTCATTTTTTCAAAACCTATGTTTATCTTATGTAAATTTGTTTTATTTGAACCGGGTGATTTGGATTTGATTGTCTCTAGGTTCCTAATTATACTTTTTGATATTTCTTCGTATTTCTTATCGAAAAAATCATTTTTTGGAGTAGTTAGTTCTGAATCGAAATCGAAAAAGTTTGATTTATACGAGTCCTCTTTTGATACATAGTTGTCTTTAGTAAAATAATCAGGTAAGCTAAAAGGAGTACTATAGTCGTAGATGGATTTTGTTTCCGATTTGTCTGCGTCCTTGTCATTTATATCGTCATTGAAACTAGGAAAAGAGAAAAATCTATTATCATCAAACTTGCTTGATGTAAATTTCTCAAAAGATTCATCATCATCTTCTTCCTCGCTTTGCGCTTCTAATCTTTGAGAAACACTGGGACTAGTGCTCGAAATATTTTTAATGGTTATCTTTGATTTCTTATATTTATGCATACTATCAATTATTTGGGCGGGTTTCTTTACTTCCGGAGTAGGAGTCACTATGATAACATTAGGCCCTTTAAGCGATTTTATCCTCTTTATAGGACTTTCACTTGATGTTTTAGATTGTACATTAAATCTAACTCTCCCTCTATCTTTATATTTTGCATTCTTCTCTGTGTTTTCTTCAGATGTAGTAACTTTTGGATTGAGTTCATTTAGTGCTACGTCTGGTATTTTAGGTCTACTGTTATTACGTAACGATGTAGCATTAAAACTTGTGTTTTGTGGACTCTTGTCTACCTCTAATGTTGTACCCTTATTCCCTTGTGGCACTGCGCCACCATATACTTCTGTACACGAAAAGAGTAGAAGAGTAACTGCTATCACTGCTCCTGAAATATTAAGATTTACTTTTATTAATATTGCCTTACCAAAGTTTTGAAGTACAATCTAAAACTTGGATCATAAGCTTTTTCACCACGTTGTTCTATATTCTTGAAAAGGTCAATAGCAATGTTGGTGAGAGTTTAAGGATTTGGAAATTATTTATGTACTAGCTTCCGCCCGCGGCTTCGCCCGCGTGGATTTCGGATTGTAAAAAATCCCTATAAATTTTAACTTATTATGTTATTCTGATATGAAAGCTATATTACTGTAAAGTTTCATGAAAATCCGTTCAGTAGTTTTTGTGTGAAAGAGTAACAAACATCCTTACAAACTTTCACATTTATAATATTAGTAGGATAAAAATATTGTCGTTGCTGCTTTTCATACAAATCAGTCTCGCAGGCGGGTGTCTGCGGGTGTCGCTAAGACCGTTTGCCTTATATTTTAATAAACTAGGCAACTTTGAGGAGGGTGACCGCAACGCGTCTGCACAACTCCTGTGCGGATGTTTATGTGCCTGGGTAGTGACCGCGAGCCCCCGGTCGTTTGTTCTGTTAAGGGAGCGCGATATAATATTATGTATGAGGATGCCTCGGTAGCTCCCGATACAAACCTAGAGTTATTCTGACGGGCGACTCCATCTTGTTGTTGTCTAATCACCAGCAGCACGGCGACATCTCGTCCTTAGACCTGCGAAACAAATACATTGTCACTTCAATTATTGCCTTATATCACTATTTCCCGCGACCATTCATACCATTCCTTTATTAGAAGTGTTTTAGAGGAGCAAAATTATTTTCTTAAGGAGATGTCGTACAAATTTTAGGATTTTTCGTAATGAATTCTGAGGTAATTTTTTATTAAATTGGAGGAACTTCATAGACAACTAAATATTACATGCTAGGGATCTGTACCCAAACGGAAGGGTCTCGCCCTTTTACAAAGACTGGTCTCCTCTTGGGCGTCTGTACCACCACCACCACCACCACACTGGCCAGTGTCTCGTGAGTCGTCGACTCGGGTTTGGACATTTTCTTTTGTAATGCATTCAGAGACGAATTCTTTCAGGATTATCAAGAACCACCTCACACGTGACGTGTAGCCGGCACTTCACGGCGCCACGTGATGAGGAGGTACAACATTTGTTTATATACAATCGCAGGTCATTAGCTGTCCTTGAAATAGCTCTATATATTAAAACTTATCCAAATATCTTGAAAACAATATGAAAAGTAAATATAATATTATGCAGTCATTAATCATTTAAAATAATCGTTACAAGTACAACACAAGGGGTAGCGGCTGTCCAACTCGCACCAAAATTGACCCTAATGTATCTCGCTCGCGGCGATGCCCTGAATTACTCTCATTACGGATCGAGGTCAAAGTGAAGGTGTTTTATAGTATACGGGACAAAGGAACAGTTGGTGCCTTGTGCCCGCTAACATACCCACACATAGACAGTACACAGGTGCGATGGTTTACCTGTAGGTGGAGATATAGAAGTTCACAAGAAATTAAAAAAGTTGAGAGTGAGCCCCGGGCTCGTCGACTTATAAACCTACGCGTCACCGCGCTGCTTCAGTCTGACATCAGAGTCACTGGCGCGGTCGTGTCGCCCAGCTGCCAGCTGACCGTCTACAACAACAACACACCACCACCCCACACCCTACACGACCCCGATGTCAACTAAATCACCAAACAGCCAAAACTGCAATTGAGGTCAGCGAGTTAGTTTATCGTTCACAATCTCCAGGAGGGCTCATCATCATTAGCTCGCNNNCCCCCCCCCCCCCTCCCCGACGTGTTGGTTCTGATCTGATGCGAGCGGTCGTCAACAGATAACAACTATATTACAAATGTATCGATTCATTCAATTGTTTTCTTTTCCGCCGTTTCGGTCGCCTTACAACCGGCCCAGCAGGACGTCCGCCTGCGACACCACCAGCAGGAGGTCCGCCTGCGATACCACCAGCAGGAGGTCCGCCTGCGACACCACCAGCAGGAGGGTCCGCCTGCGATACACCTGCAGACGCACATAAGACGACGACGACGGGCCATGGCATGGTAATCAATTTACACAAGGTATTTGATATTCATTGACAGATTGAAAAAAAAAATAATAATAGAAAAGTTGACAGATATTGGCTGCGGTGATTATTGCATATTGGGCCGCTCGACCAGGAAGGTATCTCGCGCTCACACGATAACAGTGTAAAGTGACAGTTGTGCCGTCGCGTTTCGTGCGGTCTGCGAGTTTCCGATGGCCCATATACAGAGAAGGAGGCCATCGGGTCGGTACAGCCGCTATACGGATGTTGTGGGGGTACATAATACATAAATAAACTGCGGTGTCCGTTGAAGTTATTACAAGGCCGACTGCTCGTATGCCCCCCGGCACCACGAACAAACATTATTATTTCCATTGCAATTTTAAAAACGTAAAGTAGTTTTCGTCGTCGACTGTACTGTGGTGTCACGCCGTGGCCTGTGGGCTGCCCCACATTCAGGTTTCAAACCTGTTTCTTATTCTAGCTCGAGATTCTAGAATACTTAGTGCATTCAAACCTACTTGCTTCTTACATGTAATAAGGATAATAGAACCATACCATTCATAAAATTGTATAATTTATGGCAGACGTCCGTGTGTAGTGTTTACTTCACCAGTGCGTTAAGTACACAAGCGCAAGTTGCGCGGGCTACATCAATGATAACTCAAAAGTTAACAACCTAATAAATATTTGTGATGTCATTTCTAAATTAACATTTAACACACTCGTCCGCTCGATACTTGCTAGTCGCTTCGGCGCGGCTTGATGTTGATCCACATTTTTTTTTATATTTATTTATTTATTAAATACATATACAGTCACAGGAGAAATTACACAAAAATCCCGCAAAAACCAAATATTTGGTTTGTCCGCGGGTACGGAGTACGCTCTTATATAATATATTTATAACATTATATTAACAAATATTTCTTTTATAAAGATAATATGGCAATATTTAACACTTATGGAGTATTTTTTAATAAATATATATAAATTTTCTTTTTAAAAAATTTAAAGTGAGTTTCACTAGCAATCTCGGGCGGCAGAGCGTTGATCAGGTATGGCAATCGCTTATGGAGAGTTCTATCTCCGTAATAGTTGTTCACCCTGGGCACAACGTATCTACCACCAGAGACCGCTCTAGTCCCATGGGCGTGTTGCACCTGAACCGAATGGTCTTGGCAGCCATGGTTCCGGCTAAGGAATAATAATTTGTGTTTCAAGCTGGCTGGTAATAGTTTGCATACTTTAAAAAGGCCGTAGTAATTATTTTTATAATTTTCTTTTGTTTTGTTATTAACTAATAATTTTAAGAATCGAATTTGTATGTTGTCTATTTTTGATATATGATTTGAATGTTAAGCCATAGCTGTCAAGACCATATGAAATTACTGACTCTACTAAAGTTGTATACATTTGTTTTAATATTTTTGGGGGTGCCTTATATTTTAAATGGTAAAATTTACCCAGCAAAATATTTAGTTTATTGCATACGGCAGATTACTTCTACTGAGCCTCAGTTGTAGCTGAGTACGTTCCGGCGGACTTCATACTTGTGGCGGTAAACTGTGTGACACAGCGAGCGCGCGACGGAACGTAACAGCAGCGTAACATTGTGCAGGGCTTACATCGCGCAAGTTGCTCGCGCACCGCTGACTTCAGAGTCATGTTCCTGCTCGCTGGTGGACCCGGCGTCCGTCATGTTGAACAACTGATATCTATTCTATGATTTCCTTCAAAGCTCAAGTCACATTCTCCAAATTATGCGCACCAAATACGCCAAAACACTCTTCAGATTGACGGACTCACATTTCAAAATCAAGAGGTCTTCATCAACGTCAAACACCATCTAGCAATCTTGATTATTGTTTTGATCATGCCAGGTGTTCAGTAGGTAGTCGTCCTCTCTACCGACATACAGATGACCGTCACGCGTCATGCGTCACACGTGACGCGTCACACGTGACACGGCTACGAGTATACTCCACTCCACTTGTCGCCGCCCACGCGCCGCCGCCGCGCCCTTTCCGTCGCGGGAACACAATTAAGGACACGGACGAAGTGCTTCTCATGAGGTGTTTATTGGCTGTAAGGTTACGCAGTAGAAGGTGGACCGTGGAAGACAACAGTTAATACATTGTTCGACGGTTCAACCGAGGACACATTTGTTTATGAAGTTTTCACAGAGAATGTACTGCTGTCGCCATTAGGATATGCCGTACAAGGCGTGCACGTATTATATTTATCATACATGTTAAAATCTTAAGCATCTTTGAAGCGTAGTCAGGTTACGATATATGAACGATAGCAAAAAATCTAGAAATACACGTCGCGTTTCGTTGTATAATTTGATATGAATTATTAACAAATAACGCAATGGATTAGGTAAAACAACAACAATCGTGTAATAGAAGAAACGAGATCGTGACTGAATGCGATTAACGTTGTTACTGCACGTCGCGCGAGTAGTGACGGGCAACTACAATGTAATGTTAATATCGATGTTGTTACTGCAAGTCGCGCGAGTAGTGACGGGCAAGTACAATGTGATGTTAATATCGATGTTGTTACTGCACGTCGCGCGAGTAGTGACGGGCAAGTGCAATGTAATGTTATTATCGATATTGTTACTGCACATCGCGCGAGTAGTGACGGGCAAGTACAATGTAATGTTAATATCGATGTTGTTACTGCACGTCGCGCGAGTAGTGACGGGCAAGTGCAATGTAATGTTATTATCGATATTGTTACTGTACATCGCGCGAGTAGTGACGGGCAAGTGCAATGTAATGTTAATACCGATGTTTTGCGTGCGTTTGATACATGTGGATATTTGTATCAAACGCGAAAGAGTCCGTTAAAAAGAATAGTAATCATGAGCAACATTCGCGTAAATATACGAAAACAACACTTTTATTGTGTTTGCCTTACCGTCCTGTTGTCCGTGTAAGCATATTTGGTGTGCAATAAAGATATATTTATTATTTATCATCCTCTATTGTTAGAAACATTATACTAGCCTAGAAAACAGGTCAGGGTACGATAGAACATAATTATAAAAAATGTAGAGAATGTTTGAATGAATTAAAGTCCAAAGTTATTAAATTGTTTAAATTTATATGGTTTGGTGATTATGATTTTTTTTTTCACGGGGAAATGCGTTTACGCACTGCCTGGGTGGGATCCGATGGGTGTGTGGGGCTCGCGGCGGAGCCGAATGCCCACTAATACCCCGCGGGTGCCATCGGCCGCCTATATTGGAGTGCCCCGGATCTATCAGCGACAGGGCACTTGGTGATTATGATACTCTCATATAGCAAATACTTTCTTATTCCAGAGACCACGTGTGACGATCGAGACTCGGACAGCGTGACGTCATAAACGAGGCAGCACCTAGGACCCATCGCTAGATACGTACTGGTTCATTATTGTACGACGAGTTTGATATTTTACAAAAGTAATGCATACACTTATTAACGTATGTTATTGATTTAATAATTTAATATATTTTTATGTGAAATATATTTAATGTTACGTCGATTACAATCTATCTGATATATTTATGATATATAAAATATTGATTTTTAATTATTTTTTTCTTTAAAATAAAAAAATTGTTTAAAGTATTTATAAATATAAAATAAAATTTGAAATATTCCTATGCATGTACAAAAAAGGTCTTTAATTTATACCTGATACGAAACCTAGTAAATTTTATTATTTCATTTTAACCATAAATCTTAATTTCATTGACTTGGTTAACTATTTATCCAAATTGTCGATGGACATGGAATGTTACTCTACATTACACATAAAGTGCACAGAAAGCGCGTGTCTCATATCGACAGAGGCACTTCACTAGTTGGCATAAAATTACAAAAAGCACAGAACTTAAATCTCAAGCAGCCGCTCCTATCGAAAGTACCGTCAGCGCCGTAAACGACTTGACTGATGAATAATTTATAAATATTATCATCATTAATTATATTTAATGAGTGCTCGTTATTCTGTCATCAATTTTAAATTATTAATTAGGGTCTCATATTTTTTTCATTTTAATTTTAGCGTTACATTCGAAATTAAGCTAACAGGAAAATGAAAATGCTTGGCTTGGCGGGCTAATTTACTGTCAATGGATCGTTTCATCGAATCACTTATAGGTATTCCACGTGCAGCAGGTATCGTCCTATAAACTCATAGGATGTTTGATATTGTTTTACGTTTTTAATATTAAAAAACATGTCAGGCTCGCAGACTGAGGGCTGCCAGATGCGGGCAATACAGCTCAGTTCACAAATGATACTCTAACAAAAAGATAATGAATTTAATTGTTGTCGCCAAAGGACTGCCAACTTAAATAACGCAAACTATTTGACATTTAAAAGGTTTCATGGGTTTCGAAAGTACTGAACAGGAGCGAAACACTCGCTGGGGTTTAACAATTACTCACTCCTCTGTAAATAGCCAGCAGCCAGCACGGAGCACCACACACACACATATCGCGGCGCGCGACTGTACCGCTTGTCAGTTGTCACACAGAGCACGGTCGGAGTTGTGTCGCCGGGCTCGCCTGCGTCCGTCCACGGGCGGCCGCTGCTCGCCCTCCCCGCCCTTGTATCTGGCCTGAGGGACGGCCAACAGTCGAGCCCTGCGTGTCACGCGCACGAGACTGGCGACGCTGTTCTACACTATTGTGCAGACACGAGCTCCTACACTCCGTCATTCCGCTCCCCCAACTATCGAAAATGCATGAAACTAGATAACATATTCACCACTTCACCGTTTTGTGGCAACTGTTAACGTGGGCAACGTTAACAAAACACGGAATACGTACTGGTAGAAGTTCACCAGCTGGAATGTTCCCTGTTAGTTTGTTGTGTTGTCGTGTGAATCGCGGGAGAGGCAGCAGCGGCGTACCAGGAGAGCATACAGCGCGGAGAAGTTTTTGGGGCGTTTGTTTTGTTGGTCGCCGACTAAAGAAACTGGGGCAGCTTTGGCCACCGGTGGTACAACCTCTGCTACTACTACTACTACAGCAGGCAGGAACACCACAGCCAGACGGTCGGGTCCACGACTGGACGGACTGGTCGGACCACGTTAACGCACCAATAAACATTACACACAAACATCAATCATTAACAACTCTAACGCAACGCTCGTTGCGTCGCAAGATGGCCGCCGCCGGCGTCGCAACAAAATGAATAAACAACAAAAAAAACAACAACGCAAGTCGATAATGATAATTGCGAAAAATATTAAATAGTTTCTTAAAACGCGTTGGCCACTGACGAAACTTATTTGAAAGTTAATATTTCTTGATCGACACGGATGAGTGAGGCTCCACAGGCAATTAACCCTATATACTGCTTCAAAATCATTTAAACGCTAATTAAAAAATAAATAAAAGAACCCGATTGCTAAAAATATAAAAAATAAAACTATGTAGTTAGTTGTCGTTTCTGTAGTTGGATGTCATTATATTTTGCCAACATTTTAGATGTGTCGAAACAGTCATTGATATAAGTCAAGTCAAGTTGGTGAGGTGCGCCGAGCGACTCCCGTCGAGAGCAGAGAGAGTTTGTACAGTAAGTGATGTGTGTCACAGCGCACCTCTGATCTAATACGAGCTGATGTGCCGACTTCATCTGCCCCTGTCTTGATCTCTTCAGTCGAGTCAGCTACTACAGAGCAAGCGACATTTACTGACGACAAAGGACATGAAAAGTAATAAGAACCAAATTCACGAACGCTCATCATGACATACCGTCCGTTATAAACGGAGTTTCCCCTAACTACTTTTTTGTGAAGGTGCCAGCCAGTTTAGTATTTCCGGAATGGTGCGATTGAGGGATCGACGAGCTTGTTTGACCCTACGGTACCGCCCAAGTGCGAGTTGGACTCGCACACCGAGGATTCTGACAAGTGAGTTTGGACATCTCAGACGCCGTCGACATACAAATGATCTGTGGAACCCGCGCCACCGAGGCGACCAGAGAGAACTGCGTCGGCCTGGAGCACACCGGCGCCGCTGACCGTGGAGTCTGTCGACTCACGACGGAAACGACGACCAACTAGACACAAGAGACTCACTGCAGCTGCGTTGCGGATCATGGACAGTGTTCCATGCAGTACAAGTCGATCGGCGACGAGCTCTTGAATCTCTACTGACAAGCTATCTATCTTACTAATCAATTAGTGAGTAGGTAGACAGTAGACTGCGTTGCTACAAGGCGCTGTACATCACAGTACAGTCGTCATCTCCAGCAACTGGAGCGCTGACTCGCTGATGATCTAGACTCGTCCTCGCTCCGGTGCACCCGAATGCTGCGTCACTTTCGCCGCGGGGAAAGCGCTCGTATTTACACATATTAATAAATTAACTTACGTAAATTATGCTGCACCAGCGTAATGAGCGTCATCCAGCCAGTGTCATCATCCACCTTCAGCTGTTCCGTTAATTAAATACTGTATCCGAGGTGGACGGCGCGCCCGGGGCCCGAGCTGGTGTGACGTCACCGCACACACGTTGGTGCCGGCTGTGATGTCGGGTTCCGTGTTCCACAAAGTTGGAGAGAGGCAACTGAAGTCATGTAGTGAGGGGAGGAGATAAACGTGAAGAATGTCAAAATATGAAGTACTTGAGACGTCCTTTGATATGTAACCGAACACTACTATAGTAGTTGGCACTGATAGCCTTAATAAAAGTATAATAAAATAGTTAAAGTAAAGTAGTATAAATAAAATGTTCTGAAGTACCTAGTACTCATTTAAAAATCAAATCTATCAGTGTACGTACGTACATAAGAAGGTATATACTCGTATGTATGTCAGTCTAAGACTGGATGAATGTGAACCGTGACCGTTCAGTGGAGGTACTGGCACGCTGATGCAGTGTACTGGTATCTCATGATGTTGTGCCGCCGGGGCCGCCACTCGCGATAAGGTGCTGACGCGCCGGCCGCGGCGCCGCGGAGGGCGTCTGCGCTCATGTGACACATCTGTTGTAGTCACCGTCCGCTCGGGGCTTTAGTACTTGTAGGTATATTTAATATTAAACAGATACCAATTGCCAATTGGGCGTACAGCTGGCTGATAGGCCAGAGTGTCGCCATTTTATATAAATCTGCAGGTCATTCTGACAAAATTGACATATTGGAGTAACATTTTACTATATTTTTGTCTTCTTACTCCCATACAAAACATCATCATCCGCATTTGACTGTGGAGAAGTGACCCTCCTTCAACCCCCCGTCCGCGGGCCACCGGTAACTCACATACGCACAACACTCGTAGGGTCCGGGGCCTCAGAATAGGCCATCAGTAGTAAATAAAGAAGGGAAGTTCAATTAGGTACAATGGGAGGTACAATTGTAACAAATGTTTACAGAGTAATAAGTTTTTGTGCGGCCGCTCGTACAAAGTCAAGCTACTAAAATGTATAGTGTAAGGTGCAGCGTGTACTAGTGTAGTTTTAGTGCGCGACTCACGATATAACAAATGTAACATCGAACCTTGTGATGGAGCTGTGAGAACACGTAACTAGTTACTTGAGCAGTCAATATTGTCATTACAGGCACACGAGTCTAAACAGTGAAGTAAATCTGGGGCGCGGAGTGCGGAGTGCGGTCACTCCGCGAGAGGGAAAGTGGTCCACGTGGTTGTGGACAGCCGCCCGGTCGCGGAGCCCCGTCCAGCGTCGAGTCGCGCGGAGCAGCGTCACGCCGCACGCGGGCTCCCGGCCGCGGCGCACCCCGCTAGCGCAGCGTTGTCTAGGCAAGTGCCGTAAAGTAACGTCAGTTCATCCACCGCCTGGACTAGAGCCCGCGCCTGTACCGATACATAAAAGCTGTTTTTTAAGTTCCTGCTAAAATTTGATATTTACAAACGGAACTACCACACTACTACACTACTATACGACTTTATACAAAGTAGCTGGTGCCCGTGACTTTGTTCGCTAAACGTAATTCTATTATAATGAAAGTGATTTGTTATTGTTTGCTTGTAGTGTACCCAAATTCCGTCCTTAATGGTTAAACAATTTAAAGTATTTCTTTATATACGATATTGGTTGTTTTTCCTTCTGAGGTCAATATGAACAGGCCTGCAGCTCTAGTTTAGTTTTAATTCGTCCAGTAGCTTCGGATATTAGCCTGGACAAACACAAACAGACAGACAAAAAAAATAAAAAACAATGTGTTTTATTACTATTTAGTATTTTAACATCGCCCCCAATTAGTTTTTCGTAAATATATTAAATGTACAGACACATGGATTTTGCTGTTTTATTATATTATGTATTATTACCAAAATAAGTTTCATTCATAAGATCATAACACCACAAGAAGTTTCATTCGAATCAGTCCAGTAGTTTCGAAGATTCGCCTAGACAAACAGGGAGACAAAAAAATTTAAATAACAAAAAAGTTAATTTAATTAGCTAGTCAATTTTAAACGCATTCATTTATTTTTAATCAATCGCCCATTAATAAGGACTTTCATACTACCTTTCAACCCCTATTTCACCCCCTTAGGGGTAGAATTTCCAGAAATGCTTAAACACGTATCTACTCATTTTAATAAGTAGCCCAAAAATAAAGACAGACATGTTTCTAACTTAAAAAATGACGGTCTTCCATACAAATTTTCAACCTCTATTTCACCCCCTTAAGGGTTCATTTATCATGTGAGTATGGAAAATGGCGCCTCGGTTTTAACAGATTCAGTGCTGATGATAAGATTTAGTAGCCATCCAAGCATTTTCTTTTTTCAAAAATACTGAGTGCGTATGAAGCAATAGATTAATTAATACATGCGTTTTTAGCACAATGACGAGTTTATTATATTTTTTTACTAACATAAGTACAATCAATTTAACATTGTATAAAACTACAGTAATTTATTTTGGAAACACATCAATATAATGTAGGTACTTATTTTTTAACATTTAACTTACAAAAGGTTTGCTACATCTTAATAAGTCACTCAAAAGTCATCTTTCGTATTTAGGAAAATACTTAGTAAACCTTTTAAAAATCACCCAAAACAACTTTAATCTTCCGTTTACACCCGTGGTTTAACTTTAACTGAATAGATTAAGTCTTTATACGTGAAAAATAACAAATTCTTAAATACATGGCGGGTGACACTGTAGCCGTGTCATCAACTTCTATGCCGTATGACACGGCTTCCGTGTCACAAAATATTTGTACGCCGCCACTGCAAAAAGTTTTAGAAAATATTCGCCTCAACGAAACGGAGTCTGGTTATAAATGTCATTTGCGTCAGCCACAGATGCTATGGCGTCCACTGAGTGCGCTTGGGACACACTTGTGTGGTAAAGTGGGGAGATTAAATAATGTGTTCGCTGAAATTAAGATTCATGAATTTCGACTATTGAAACTGTTTTATTTTTTATTTTATTCTCATTATTTATGTAATGATGGCCAGTCGTACAAAAATGTTGAAAATTACAAAATATCAAAAGAATTATTTTGCATAAATGTTGTTTTTATAATTAAGTAATTTCTAGATTACAACAATTACATGCTGCTATAAGCCGACTCATTAAAATTGATCATTTTTCTTCTAAACAAAAGAAATTCAGAATAATGAACGAATTTTTTTGAAGTTTATTAAAATGTACGAACATAAAATGAAGTAATTTCTTTACCTACTAGTACGCAGTCGGTTCCGTGTGTAGCACAAGAGCGGCCCGCAGACTGTTGAGCAACACACCACGCGCTCCTCAACACTTCCTCACTAGTAGATGTCTCCTCTAGGAAACTTACGTCTGCATGGGAATGTTCCAAGACTTGGTGTTGCTAACATTATTTACGATAATGTGACGACATAATAACTTCGGCGCAACTTATTTGTTTTCCTGATGGTCATGGTATAATGACGGTCCTGAGGTACCACGCCACGCCGACCGCGTTTACTGAAGTTGTCGTTGCTGACCTGCAGATCGAGCCGGAGCACCTCACTCCGAGCAGTTTGTTAGTCTCTGACGACACAAGCGCCGGGACAGTGTGGAGACGCTCACGCTTGTCCTCAATAACCCACGCCGAGGGTTTTGGAGTTCAGCTCAGTACTTGAGG
Organism: Calycopis cecrops; assembly: GCA_001625245.1. Classification (NCBI taxonomy): domain Eukaryota; kingdom Metazoa; phylum Arthropoda; class Insecta; order Lepidoptera; family Lycaenidae; genus Calycopis; species Calycopis cecrops. The sequence continues at coordinate 3,298 of LUGF01033736.1, read as the reverse complement.
TGTCTCTCACAGTGGTCTCTCTCGTGCGGGCCGCAGGTATGTTCCCCGTGCAGCAACAACGGTATCTGCCGAGCGAGCGCCGAGCAGACACGTGTTACATTGTCACGCCGCACGCCGCGCGCGGCTGGCGGCCCACGACGAGGCGGAGAAAGCGCAGGCGCTGGACCACGACGCTGAGCAAACACGTAAGTACATTCTTACACCGCGCGGTGCAGAACAACTGAATATCTCTTCGACTGTTCTGCTGCTCTGATTACATCGCAGCCGATGACGAAGCTCGCACGGGTTTACAAATTAATTAAATACGTAATTAGTGATTCCAACAGAACATTACATTAAAAGTCCTGTCATGATAATATGTTACATATTGTACGTACGACACAGGTCATGTGGCCGCCCGCGCCACCAAGAACGTTACCTACAGTCTCTAGTAAATCTCCGACTCAGAAAAAAATATCGCGACATTCTCAACTCATACGACATAAAGTTCATGCAACAGTCTAAACTGAAACTATTATAAGTTGACCCCTCGTGCTGGATATTGGTTCCTGTCGCCTGGACACTGGCGCTGTCCCGGCGGGGCGACCGGTATAACATGAGCCCTGCCACGGTGTAACTCGTACGCGTCAGTAGTCTAGCGCGAATGGCGTCATTTGTGTTTGAAACCTTTAAAGCCCTCTATGATGGACACATTACTTATTGACAAACAGTTCGACCGGCGACAGGGTGAACGACCTGAGTCAATTAGGGTTCCCCGAGCTACGTTTAGAGTTTATGATCGTTGTAACATTTATTATAATGAGCGCGACTGATGAGCCTACGTTTGTGTGCCCGCACTGAAGGGCGGTGGCGCTGCAGCAGAGCCTGGGCGCCGGATACAGTGCGGCCAGCCCTCAGTGCTGGTACCAGCTGCCACTGACCACTGTAGGGCGGAGACGTGTGAGCGAGAGGCGAGATCGTACCGGCGCAGGCTCCAATGTAAACTGAGATGGCGGGGATGGGGTGAAGGAGGGTAACGTAACTAGTAACTAACGCGTTACCGTGACATTGTTTATGGACGTCGGCACTCGGCAGTCGGTAGTGGTTCTCACGCTCAGCGCTCCATACGATATAATATAGACAAAACGTACAAACATCTTGTGAAGCACGCAGGCCGACGTGAACTACTTATATTATACTATATTATATTAATCGGATCTACAGCAAGCAGGTTTTTCTTTTTTTGTTTGTGTGATATGCGATGAGATCAAAAAAAAATATCTTATATAATTTTGGCCTCCTGTATTCTATTTCAATGTTGATAGGCAGTAAATTAAATGTAAGTATAGTGTAGTCATTTTACCGCCCGTGTACAGTAAATGTCAAGTTAGCGAGTTAACAAGTACCTGTATTAGTTCTATAATAAATTTAAAAATATGTAAATATGAAGAACCCCCCCCAATTCCCTTCAGGCCGTCTCCGCCGCGCGTCGACCAGTCTCGATGACCCCTCGCCGGCGCCCTAAATTGCTGTATTACTGTCAATAGCTTCGACCACCGCAACTATGTAAACAGTCATTTCCATTTGTGACTTTAATGTCTGAACGCGCACCTATCGGGCACTCACCACACAAGTTGTTGTCCGCACCTACGTACTGTATTTACCCGGAGAAGAGGGAACCTGCAGGCATCAGGCACAAATACAAATACCTACTTTGATTACGAGAAATTAATAGAACATTTTCACAACAGCAATAGTCAGAGTAATGTTGTTTTGGGAATCCTGTCTGCTGGCCGACCTACTCGGAGGGGCGAGTAAGTAATGTCGTTAGTGTAGACGGAGCTGCACCTCGCACGTGACGCGACTACATCTCGAGAGTCCGTCGACACTCAGCCTGTCCCTCGCCGCCGCCCGGTGTCTCCGTCGGCAGTACAAGCTAGCGGACGCCCGCAACTTCGTTTACGTGAATCCGTTTTTACCGCAGTCAATTCAAAATAGTCTTATAGCCTTCCTCGCTACATGAATTACTTAATACTGAAAGAACTCTTCAAAAAGCACCTAATAGTTCTAAAGATTATTAGTATAGATATGAAATTTTATATGTATCTTTGTCATTATTTCACGACATATTAAATGAAATTTGGCAAGGATATAAATTAAAATCTGAAATAATATAATAATAATTACTATGTACCTATTTATTATTATAATATTTGTGGGCAATATAATATTGCCCACAAAAACGCATGGCTTAGTTAGCTTAACTGATGTGTGACATGCTAGTACTTAGTAGGTGTGTTGTAAGTAGACTCGTGTCGCTGTCGAGGCGCCTGCTAGACTCAGGCTGGACTCAGGTTGGACTCAGGCTGGACTCAGGCTGGACTCAGGCTAGACTCGGGCAGCTCGTACACCTGCACCCGCTTCTGTTTACTTATTAGACTAGCTCCCGCACGTTTGGTTCGTGCACTGGTAGCTGGTGGCGTGCGGCGGCCGCGTGCTGGTGAAATCATAATGCGTATTGATTATTCCGACTTTCTCGCTGCAGTATTTGTGATCAGAGGCGTAGAGTGCGGACTGCTGGTAGTTTCCACCGCGCTCGTCACATTCTTCTGGTGGACTCCGTGCAGCACCAACCGGGCCTGTCAGCCTTTAGCCCCGGCGAGACGAGCAGTAGCAGCACGAGTCAAACATCTGCGCCCACTAATTCGCCCGCACGCATTATGTACATTTGTAGCTCACTTTCGCACCCCGTTCCTTACCGTTATTAAATTATTATGTTTCGATAGTTCAATAGTTTGAAGTGAAAACTTCATTCTTTAGCGGCGTAAAAAATGTTATGACGTCATCAGCGTCCTCCGTAGCTGGTGGAGCTACGCTAACTCGTACCGCCACGCGGACTAGCGAGTGTTACTGACTACAGCACCCCGAGTGTGAGTTCTTGCAACGACTTACTTTACTAACGCCTTTGCGTCGAGTGTTAGTAGTGTAGCGTACCTAATGTATGTTGTGTTAGTTATTTAACCATCGGCTAGGCGCTGACAAAAACTCCATACAATTTGGTACATATAATATGTACGTCCCTTTTGTTCAACGTGCATGTTGACCAGCGGCTCGAGCGGCTGAGCAGCACACATGTCGGCTGCCACACCGATGACGTGTGTGTCAATAACATTAGTTACGCTGGCGACATGGTGCTGCTCAGTCCCTCGATAGCGGGGCTGAGGAAACTAGCATCCATCTGCGAGACATACGCGGAGGTGCATGGCCTAAAATTTAATTCTAAAAAGAGGGAGGACTGGTTTTTAGGGCACTAAAACAG
>LUGF01033735.1:245344-263380 GCA_001625245.1 Calycopis cecrops | reverse complement strand
GGTAGGGTAACGCTAGTTGTAAATCAAAACAGAACAAAAATTAATTTGGTATTAGCATAATTTTTAGGAAGTGAACTACTGACCCACATAACCCTTTATTAATACTTTACATAACAATAACTCTATTTATGAAAACTTTATTACGTGGCAGAGCTTAATATATTTGACCTTTACAACAATGTTTTACATCATTAACGGGAAATTAGTCTAGATCGATTCGTGTACAGTGCAGTGCAGCATTTCGTGCACGGAATGTACAGAATGTGACACGTAAAAAAGCCAAGAGTTCCATCTAGGTTAATACTGTTACACCCGTTAAATACTTTGTGATCGGTATTGCGTAACTGGCTGTAGGCTAGGGCTGCCTTCTTATCTTATATTAGAAATGCGAAAGTTGTATGTATGTTTGTTGTACACGCAAAAAAGTGTTGAATGGATTTGGAAAACAGAAGAAACTGCCCTGTCTGAACTGTCACGCGAGGAGGTAGAATCGCGCATGGCGCAACTGAAGCAACAGAAAGAGGCGCTGGTGCGCGCTCGCGCCGGCGTTCCCGTCCGCCTGCATCAGGCCCGCCAGCTACTCGTGCAGCACGAATCTCTGGAAGCCGGTCAGAAGGAACTGCAGGCCTGGCTGGAGCGTGCGGAGAATGCACTTCGACCCCCAGTTGAAACTAGAAGGTAAGAGTGTACTCAGATTTACTTTTATAAATGTTACCGCAGCCACCAGGGTTTGGTTGAATCTAGTTGTAGCCGGCATAATATTGACTAGACCCGGTATTAGCCACTAAGATTTGGCTGGTTCTAGTTCTAACCGGAAAGATAACAGCTAGACCTAGTTTTTTAAATTTTGCCGAGACAAAGTAGCTGCACCTAGGTCTAACCGGCTAAAACTAAACGCAGCACTTCGGGTTCTAGCCGTAACATATACACAAATATTTTAGCTGTATTTGTAAGGATTCAAATCAGGGTTTGAAGGATATATATCAATGAATATATATCATGATATATATCCAATATATGTATATCCAATGGTGGTCCGATATATATTTGGTGATATATATATATCAATATTTTATGTTTTTAGTTGATTTTACCTGATATAATTGAGAACAATTTAAAGTTCAGTCTTTAACGTTCAAGACGAATCTAACATAATATCGCACATCAAAATGCGGCAATCAGGCTATAGAAGGGAACATAATAATCTGCATACATTCATACATATTGTGCTTGAAAAACATTACCCTCCAAACAAAAAAAACAAAAAAAAAGACAAGTGGCGAAACTTCTATCGAGATTTTTCCCATACAGATTTGCACATTCTTTATTAGAAAAGGAGGCATTACAGGCACGGTAATGAAGGTGCTTTTCTTCACCCCTTTCAATTAGCCACCGAATTCTCATAAACAGCACGAAATTCGAACTCTGTAACTTTGCGACTATATCGTACGAGCGAGAGGTACCTCTATCTGTTTTATTTTTTTATGGTATAGGGGGAAAACGAGCAGTCGGAGCCGTTTTCATGACCACTGACGCCCGTAGACATCCGCATAGAGGCTATACAGATGCGATGCCTTCCTTTCTCCTCCCACATCCATGGGCCACCGGATACTTACACACCGCACGAAACGCGACATGGCACTACCACGCATCTGTAGGACCTAACGTGTCAACAGCCTAGGCAATAAAATAACGAGTTTGTTGACTGGCGTTTGGAAAGTATGCAATGGAAAGTGACTTTTTACCCAGTAATTAGATATTATGTGAAGGCAGACACAATCGGTATTGAGACCTTTTTGCCCGATCATCGCGCTGGTGCTTACGTAATCACTTTCACGGTGTGCCAGTGGTAAGTGGTAATGCCATGCTGCTGCCGAATTATCACGAGCAAGGAATCAAGTGTTTATCACAGGCATGCATTCTCGTAAAGTGCAATTTTTCGGTTGGAAAGGTGAATGTGGTCATACATCTATTTCATCAGAAAAAGTCAGTAGGTGTGTATATTTGTGCATTTGCAAAAAATCTATCGAGTATCCCAAAATGCTCCGTCAGCAAAAGAAGTCTGTGTATTTTTTAATTTGCAAAAAATAGCAAAGTTAGGAAATCTGACTCATCTTCGGTGCTTATGTAACACGTACGTGAACAGTGGCGTAACTACAGGGTGGCAAGTCGGCCCACCACGGGCCCCCAGCCGCAAGGGGCCCCCGGAGAATCCCAACTAAAAAAAGCTTCTTCAGGTTCAAAATTCATCGGATGGGCCCCATTCGAATTTTCCACGGGCCTCGAGCTGTATAGTTACGCCACTGTACTCGAATGACAAAGAAAGCCAACAAAGTAATCTGTTACTTTATCTTGCAGCGATCCTAGAGTATAGCGAATGCGAAAGTGGCGCCTGTGCTGTCGCGTTTTGAACAGTTTCCGTTGTTACATACACATGCAAAGTGGAAGTAGAACAAGTCTGACAGATCAGGGTTGACAGCTGATGCCTAAGTGCATCTTTACTGGAACGCAGCCTTAATTAATGAATTTGTCATACATGGATGACGCAATCTTTTATATTAGAGGTAAGTACAGCAAACGAATTAGGCCCGTACGATTGGAAAGTATCTTTCCATATTTACAAAATTACTTCTTCCCTTTTTTATAGGCCGAAAAACGAGCAATCCTATCAATTTGGTGACTAGTAAAGCCCATTCATATCCGCATAGAATTTATTTCATTAAAGAACCTTATAGTTGACAATTATTATATTAATTACGTTAAATTATCGTTTTTAACATAATTTACAAATTACGTAAAGTTAAAAAACAGAGTCATAGCAGCTTTTATAACAAATAAAATACCCATTTGAATGGCAACGTTCGACGATACTCGGCGCGCTGCGCGGAACGATGAAGCCGAACTCGAGAGTACCTACTCGAATCGAGCAACGACTGCATCAAACGCTATGAAAATCCAAGTTAATTTTAAGCAATTTTTTACTCGATCTCAATAAACAGGTACAAATTTGCATATTGACTATAAAAATAAATAACCAAAAAAAAAATACAAAATCAAAATGTAATCCAAGCATCTAAACGCGGTGCAAGTGGTGCGCTGATTGTGACGGTTGCTAGGCAACGGTCTATGATGGTAATGATGGTACGAATCACTTTATGCGGGAGTTCGACCTGCACTCGGCCGGTTTTTTCTTTTTCAAATTTACTTTTATTACTTTTAAAAGCCAGCATGGCAGTCTGTGTAAATAAATTAAAAATTGTTTCGAATTGGCTTTTAAAAACCAACAGGATGTCTATCGTCATCAACCTCGGCGTATATTCCTGGACTAAAATTCCTTTTATTCGTTACCTGATTTCTTAAGTCAAAACATAATTAGATGGAATTTGCTTTCGTTCCTAGACCGCCGCTAATTTCCTGGTCTTGTTTGTTCAGATGTTACATTCCAGTCGTAAATAAGGAAACACTGATGATGCACATGGCATGAAAGCGCAGTCCAGTTTATCGTTTTGTTATAAAAAAATGTAACTACACTTACACTTGTTTAAATGCAATCATAAGAGCTGTTGATGCTCAACTTATTGCACGTACAGTCACAAGCAATAGTCATAATTTGTATTTTTTAAATCCCATATTTTTGCTTTGACTTCTAAAAGAAAATTATTGTGACAGGGTACTAAAGTGTATAACATATTATTGCTCTTGACTGTACTTATATTAAACAAGAAATTTTAAAAATAAGAATTAAATGAAAAATAAACGAACCTGACCTATGGCAATAAACCTATAATTCTATTGAGACGAACCAACTACGCATAATATACAAGTGCACAAGTGTACACGTACAATTATCTACTCTCTTATTCACCTATTTCGTAGGGACTACAAGTCGATCAGACTGAAGGGAAAGTAAATGAACCAACGACTCTACTTCTCGTTGTATCCGTTAAGATCTATTTACAAACTGAAAAATGTCAACTACACTTTAGGTTCTGCGGGGGTAGGGACTTCATCTGCGTCTAAATATCCTTGCCATTTGACTAACGATGCTGGAATACTATTAATATTATAATTACCAAAGTTTCAATGTTTCTTTGTTATTCTTCTAAGCAAAAACTACACAACGGATTTGGATATCTGTCACAAAATATATTAAATTCTGGAATAACATAAAAAATATTGTCGTTCCTAAATAGTAAATGATTCATAGGATCATAGATATCAGAAGTAAATCGCATGACATAAGTGAAAACTTCACGGCTTGGCAAGTTATTTTCATAATATTGTTGCACTTAATAAAACCAAAAAGAAAAGGGATCAAAAAAGTAGAGACAGTTATTCATCATATTTACACAATCCACTTTTAATAGCCCTTTCCATAATTAGTGTTAGATTAATGATTTTATCTATGGTGTTTCTGCAGCCATGGATAATGGTATAATTGTTTAATTGCGAGAAACAAGCGTCATTTCGTATGGTACCTTGGCAGACAATCTACATTTACAGACTCTGTTTACCACCGGTTTTGGGGGGAAAGTGAAAACAGAAATTATTTACTCGTTTCATACATTGCTGAGCTTACACGATTGGAAAAAATATTATGAACGAATGTAACGTTTTATTCGGATTATTTTATGATTGTAACCACAAAGGTATAAAACGTTTAGACCTTTGCGAATCGCCCTTTAGCCTTACTGAGCCCGGAGCTACAGCCCCCCTAAGCACTTCAAATGGAAGTAGGTCGATGTTAAAAAACATCAAGGCAGAAAACAGAAATTATGATGAGGCGCCAATTCAAAAGAAAATACTTTCCTATTCGATAAGTTCTTAAAAGAAACTTTTTTAAATAGAAATATCAAGATATTTTATTTTGTTTACATCATAAATCACAAATAGACGCAAGCGATAGTATACAATGTAATAAATTATAATGAAGCCACTAATCCAACAATTATTGACGTTTTTATTTGTCGCCATCTTTAAAGCCGCCACTAAAAAGTGGTTAATGACGGCTGATTGCTCCTGTCAAATTCAAAAAAAGAACATGAAAGCATTGTGAGTGAAAAGGTTTAATTGAACAAATGAGGTTTGATTTAAATTTGAAAGTGAACGCTTTGGTCGTTATGTTGGATCACGACGGTTTGGTAAATAGCCAAGGTGAGAGCTGGCAGGAAGAAGTTTTAATGAGAAAATTTGCGATGACGTCATTAAATAATTGAATAATGAAAAAGAGTAACTGATTCAGCTATGATTCACATTCATGACAGTTATTTTGTTACCTTACTGTTACTTAAGTGTAAATTGAATTGTTAGCTAGCTCTATGGTGAATTACATAATCATAATATAATAAAACTGTAGAATATATTTATATCCGTATGTTTTGTAGCTTTAACACAAAACATACATAGTGGATTTTGATAAACCCTTTTTTGTCAATGGTATAGGGGGGCAAACGAGCAGTCGGAGACATTTTCATGACTACCGACGCCCATAGACTTCCGCATAGAGGCTATACAGATGCGCTGCCCTCCTTTCTCCTCCTACATGGGCCACCGGCTACTTACGCACCGCACTTTACGCCGGTCTTGTGAAAGCGAGGGGTGCCTCCCCGGTCGTGCCGGCCCATAGCTATAGGTCTTCGGTAATTTATGGACTGTAATTTATCAATATATATATTAGATACTGCAGTCGACTTAAAATATACTTTATATATAATTGTAGGGTAAAGTAACGTGTTTACAATTCACATATCATCACACGTTACCATCACATTTTTTCCAATAACGACAAGACAATTAGTAAATATTTTTTTGGCAAAAACTACAACCGAAAACTTTTAAGTATATTCTTTGGTAGAGTCCAATTCTACCATCAATCGCATAGCTCCGAAACGTATGTAAAAACGTATGTGTATGTAAAATAAATACTATGATTAGAGAATGATGCATTACTACAGCTTTTACATTACTCTAATAGGTATGTACAAGTATTTTTTTTCATAAAAGGGGTAACATGCATTTAAAAGGTCTAGTTGTTTTAAATCTTTGTCCAACAGAGTGAGACTTTATAACTCAAAAGAAATATACTAACATAAACAACACATTTTAATAATTATATTTGTTTATTACATATATAGCTACACTTTGTAACTTAAGAACTCCCAAGTCAAAAAATAAGTTTTGTATATTATTATATTGTACAGGTATTATTGTATATAGAGTTACTACAGCAAGATGTAGCTCTACGTCATACATAGATCAAATCAAACTTAGATAAAGCACTATGTGTAATGTGGTTATAGTGCTCTATGTTAATTAAATTTTATTCTCGTTAACATAATTATTACCTAGTTAACATACAATTATGTAGGTACCTAATGAATCTTGTATTAAAACGTCTCACGAAGACTGCTAGAAAAACACATCCTTCGTTAACGGCTAAGGCGGAACTGCAGCTTACATTTTAATACTTGCAACAACTATGTAGTAACGAAGTTAATGTATTTATAAGCAATCGATTTTTATTAGACGGCTACGGTTGTATAATGTACATGGCCCATGATACTTAATGCTCATAAAAATTACAAAGATTCAACTTTGTCTATGATTATGTCGTAATATTTCAGCGAAAGTATTTATGACAGGAAGAGCGTGTCTATGCTTTTGTCTACTGACGACATTATGCTCTATTGTATTGAAATAAGAACATCTTGTCTATGGTTTAGTGTACAGGAGAATAGTCTCTATCGTGTTGGAGTAAGGTGCTGTCAACGTCATTCCCACACGGTAGCGTGTCTTGATAATTCGGGGGTCTATAATTTTCGCGAATCATTACTGTCGACTTCGAGTTTACTTAATACGAGCTGGTTTTTGTCCACTTTCGTTTGACTAAACGTGTGAACTCGTTCTGTCCTATTTCAATTTCGTTCTAGTCATTCTTGTTTAGTTTTTAGTTTTCTATTTTTGAAATTTATTTTTTTTGACAGTAGTTAAGGATTTGATCAACAATTACTTTGTTGGTTGTTTAGATTTATTGGCGATTAACAATCACATTGTTGCATGTTTTATTGATTTCTACATTGTTTCATGGGTTGTTGCTACATGTTGCGGATGTAGGTAGGCAGATATATATGGCGTGTAGTTCTATAAAAGCTTCGCGCAAATATCTTTTCCCTTTTGACTTAAAATATGTAAAACATGTCGAACTCTGCATTAAAACTTTATTGTATTAGTTAATTGTAGCTCATTCAGCTTTGCTTTGTTAAAAGTTCAGTTGACAGCTTTTGAAAGCATTGAACAGTTCTTTGTTCTTCAAAGTCAAAATAGCAAAGTTTCTTTCAAGCATAGACAATGATCAAAAGGGCAATTCAAAAAGGTAACTATTATAGGAAACATTAAATAATTACTTTAAAACCATGTAAACCTTTTTAATTATTTGTCACTTGTGTGTTTTTATGTAATTAATTAATTAATTTTATTAACCTTTCTAATTGGTTTCGTAGCAATAAGATTGTAACATCCGTTCCATATCAAACATATCATAGATATTAAACACCATGCCATAGATAATAAACACCATATCATTGTACACATTTTTCAGTCGTTAATGTAATTATTTACACATAGTAGGTGTCAATTACAGCGTATGTATGCGTTATATTACATCCGGAACTTTTAAATTGAGGGAGCGGAGAAAGTTATCCTAATTATACCGTGTTCGATATAATTAAATGACGTAATACTAATATTTATCGTGTACCTATTAATGAATGGCAAGATCGTTAATTTTCCTCTTCTTGCATGGCAAACAAGAACTAACAACCTACTTTTTTCTTTAGTATTCTATTAGTATGGAAAGGCAAATATGCAGTCGGAGCCATGAAGCTCATATACAACCGCATAAAGGCTATACAGCTAAGTTGCCCTCCTTCCTCTTCCCTCCTCAACTTAGTACAATAATAATACTTTTTTTAACACATGGAAACCCCATCATACCATCTGAAATGTGGAAATGGTTTTGTCGTATTCGAATCGACTAAAAACACGAGTCCGAATCGAGGATCGAATCGAATCGAAAAATCGAAATTATGTTCGGTGGTTGTGCATAATTTATGGGAGTTGGTGGTCTGTCTGTTCATACCTATTACTAAAGCCGTATGCCATACCTTTTTGTTGAGGTCATACCTTTTTGTAGGATATATTGCTATCTAAAATTTTATTTTTGTTTACATTTCTTGTGTATGGTAGTATTAGTCTCTCACAGATAAAGCTATTTTTTTAATATTTTTTTATAGAATAAAAAATATTTAGAAAGTACTTTCAGCACGAACCATAGAGAACTAACATTAAGCGCCATTTCGATCTGTCATTTGGCCCCATCTGTCCCATTGCGAATCTCGTCAATTAGACACGGTGAATTTGCAATTTGTGGTTCAGATTCCAGGGCCCACAGGGTCTAATGGCCCTGTTTAGGGCCGATCAAGGTCCATTAGGCGCGTTCGTGCTGTCCCTGCTCCTTATATGTATCGGCCGAGATATCGCAGTTCCGCGTTGGAATTATTCAACGCATATGCGATTAATTAATTTTGCTATTCGATTTGGAATCGATTCTCATTCTCAAATAAATATTATTAGACACTCAAACCCGCAGATCGTCAAGTCTTGGTTTATACTAAAAACTCCTTTTCGGGATTTTGAATTTCTGATACAGTTGAAACGGTTACACCGCTTAATAGGATTTTTTTGTATACTAGCTTCCGCGCATATTTCGGACTTTAAAAATGGAGTTATTATACATTTAAACTTTCCTCTTGAATCACTCTATCTATTAAAAAAAGATCATAGACGGCGGAAAAGCGACTTTGTTTTACACTATATAGTGCTTTTCGACAGATTCTAAAGTATAGATGATTGAACCTTATATACCGATTTTGTAAGCGAGTAGACCGCCCGACGTAACTAGCTAGTAGGTAGTGTATTAACATCTCGCCTTTCGATATTTGTCAATGAAACTACTAGCCTGACTTTGATAAAATTTTACACTTTTATGCAACTAATGTATGTTACTGAAACTTTGGCGTTTGTTACACAATTTGTAGTTAATGTTACATGTCGGCTCGTGATAAAAATAACTCGGCCGAAAGGTATGATTTCGCTACCTTTAAATAAATCTTTTTTCGTAAATAACCCCGAAAATAAGCATGATGTGTCTTATTTCGATTAAAAAAAAAATAAAAACTAAACATACACAGCAACATCTGATCAAATAGTAAGTACCTATACCTATCTATATAAAAAAATAACATGATATTTCATTAATCACCTACATACTAATTACATTAAACAATATAGTCTGAGATCCCGACGCGGTTGGAAGCTATAAATCCAGCCTGTTCTAAGATTGATCTAATACAAGTTACATACTAATCAACCTCTTGAATACCGCGTAACGTAATTACGATGCAGATAAAACGGATACTTATAATGCCCCAAGAGCCAGCGACTAGACGTACGTCGATTCAGAAAAGCGACAGTAAATATAAATTTTATGGGAAATCCTCGGCTATCGGAAAATATGAGTGGACCACATTATGTGGTCAATTATGACTAAAATAATAATTTTAAAAATAATAATTTTACTAAAATTTAGAGTACATTAGTACTTTAAATTTTAAAGGGAATCATAAAGTATGGGTCCATGTTATAGCATGTTTTTGCTTTTATTTAAGATCAACAATTAGCCTATTTAAGCTAATGTAATTATTTTTAAATCAGTTCCCAATGTTTTTACTTTTAAGGTAACTAATTAAGACGTTCAGTATAAAAATATGAGGAGTAAAATCGTGAGAAACAGTAAGTAACCGTCTTATGTCGTTAAGAGAGAATCTTACGTGCCTTCATCCCAGAACCAAGTTAATTCTGATAAAGAAAACTTTTTGAGATCTAACAGACATAGTTTTTCCTTATTTTTAACGTGATAATATCTTATAAACCGATGAATGCCGGCTGCACGCACGAAAAAGTATGACTCGTGTTCCCCCTCTAAGCGACGCGACGCGGAACAGGCAATGAATGAGCATTACCAGCCTAAACGTTTCGCTTCTTGAATTCACAAGTGCAAATAGATGTTAATTTATCGATAAAATGTAATTCTCAATAACTTCCTTGTCTGCATTATACAAAATAATGATAATTCAGTGATAAGAATACAATGCAATTTATAAAAGTATGCGATTTTTCATCGATGTTTTCTTACGCCATTATCGCGTAAAATTAATTATCTTCCGTATTGAAATGAAACATTACCGTAGAATGATTAATTTGCGGGGGTATAACAGGTATATAATTTATGTAAATAATATGTATCTCCCTAGTTCAACAAAGATTGGTACCACCTTTTACAATATTACGGTAATGTATGTTTGTTTGTCTTTGCTTTATGTTTTATTTATTAACGTTTGAAACTGTTAGAACTGTCAATAAAATGAATAAGTCTGGCTGGCAGTCTCAGGCTCTTGGATCATATCTAGTTGAGCGGATTGTCAGTATTTAGTTAGTCTTAATAAGCTCAAAGATATTGATCGGTTCATAAAATCTAATAAATATTAAAGGTTGTTTCATATAAAATTATAAACATAATATTAGGCATCCGAATGCTGCATTGGACGAATTTTATAATATTTTTTTTTGTTTATCCCGGAAATCCCCACCGACAAATCCCCACCAACAAAATTTTTTTAATCTGCCTCTAGAAAACTCTATAAATCTATGAAACCTAAATATATGTCAATATTATAATTATATTATAAATTGTTTAAATCTGGCGGGGATTGTTAGTTAATTTTCCAGAAATCCCTAATTAGTGGGGATTTTCGGAACAATTATATTTTCTATCATAATTTTTTCCTTTTTTGAACTCTCTTTAAATATTATCAACCTATAGAGAATAAAAAATGTGGTGGAATAATTTGAGGTAATCATAAAAATCGTCACAATCAATTTGCTAATTTCAATCATCTTAAACAGATAAATCGTACAATGACCGAATCAACCATAAAACATTCCAATATATTAAGTACCCGCAAATTATGTATATTATAATAATATGTACATATAACGCCAACATGACTGACTGGCGCTATATCAACGCCAGGCAACACAGGCCGAAACTTGGACTTGGAATTTGGTACAGGGAAAAACCCTGTACCAAATTCCAAGTCACAATAGTGTAAGAAAGAATTTTAGAAATTCAACACCTAATAGGGTGAATTAGGATATGAAGTTTCTCAATCATATCGATAAAACCGAGTGGCACAGCTAGCATTTTATACTTCTATTATACAAATTGGTATTACGAATTCGTAGCACGTTTAGTTAGTTTAACATTCTGACCACTTGACACGTGACGTTCTTTTTTTTTTTTAGCATACACATTTGTGTCATACAGCCGAATGTAGGTTGTTCGGTTACTATGTCTGTACTCTGTATCTATTCACATACTTTTAATGAATTTTACTCTAAAATGTACTAATTAAAAACTGTGTTTTCCGTATTTTAGTGGCATTCACTTCTTAAAAATATGATTCAGAAGTAAAAGGTCCAAACTGCTATCAACAATATTGTTTCACACAGATTCCCTTTTAATGTTTTCTCCATACCGCGTACACGATATCTTTTTTAAGGAGTACACTGCACACTATCTACTCAAGTACCCAGGACAAAAAGTCCATACTACAGTTCTTAAAGTTACTTTTCTTATACTAACATGAAAAATCATGATATAAAGAACCTGAGATATACCCTAAAAATATTATAGTATGAAAGCATAATATAATATTATGAAGTTTTGTATAAAAGAGAGAGAGAAATAATTTTTATTGTTTATCTGTTATTTTATTTATGCAAATACTACTTAATGGACTAAAATGAAACGTTACACAAATATAAATTACAATTTAGGACACCAATACCATTTAGTAAGAGGTGGTGCCACACTGCATGCTTGCATGCAGCCGAATTGGGCCGGCACGATCGGAGAGGTACCTCTCGCTTACACGAGACCGGCGTGAAGTGACAGCTGTGCTGTCGCGTTTCGTGCGGTGTGTAATTAGCCGGTGGCCCACGGAGGTGGAAGGAGAAAGGGGGGCAGCGCATCTGTATAGTCTATGCAGATGTCTATGGGCGTCGGTAGTCATGAAAATGGCAACAACTGCTCCTTTGCCCCCTTATACCTATCATAAAAAAAACCAAGAAAAGCTTTTTTTTATGACAACACGGGCGAAGCCACGGGGCAAGCTAAAAAATGCTCGTCCGGTTTAATAAAATGCCGTTGTATATCTACATAATATGAAACATCGATATAATATAGAATAGTAATCATTATTAAAAACAAATATAAAAGCCCATTTCAAAATTGAATCATTATATTTAATTAATGATGAACGGAGAAATCTGTTGCATATTCAGTACCTACTAGTACAAATTTTTGCAGCACCTACTCACTAACACTTAGCCACTATTCAAGTAGTGGCTGAATGTCGTCCATCAGATCGATAGTGCATCAAATTACTCCGACCACTTCCTACATCCATCAGCTGATGCATATTCTAACCTAATTAGCACAAGCCATTACACCAACTCGTGTTAACTGTATCCCACATTGCAATATAACCTACTGATTAAATTATCTATATATATAAAACACAAACGTGACTGACATAGTGATCTATCAAAGCACAGCCCAAACCACTGTATATATCAGGTTGAAATTTGGCATGCAGGTAGATGTTATGACGTATCCGCTAAGAAAGGATTTTTATAAATTCAATCCCTAAGGGGGTGAAATAGGGTGTTGAAGTTTATATGTATTTCTTAGAAATTAAACGCGGGTAAAACCGCATAGCATAGCTAGTTCCATTAATACTATAAATGCAAAACTGTGTATGTACGTTTGGTATTTCGACACGAAAAAACTACGGACGGTTTTTGATGAGTTGGGCACAAGATTACAATCTAGGAGAAAATATTTATTATCCCGAAAAAAATTTGAGACTTGTAATTTTAAACGCATATCAAATTAATTATGTTGCAGAAAAAAAAAATTATGGGCTACGAAAAAATCACTTCATAAAAACAGTAAGAGGTGGTGAATTAAAAACAAAAAGGAAAATTTGGAAGGTTAATCTTGGTACAGTAATGGTGAATGCAGCTGGATTGGACCGGCACGACCAGGAAGGTATTCCGTATTACATGACACTGGCGTAAAGTGACCGTTAATGGTGTCCCATGGAGGATGAAGTAGAAAGGAGAGCAACTTATATGAATAGTCTTTATGCGGATGTCTATGGGCGTCGGTAGTCATGAAAATGTATCCGACTGCTCGTTTGCCCCATATAAAAGAAATAAAAAAAAAATAAAAAAAAGCACCAACAAAAAAATATCAACATGCAAAGTGGTGCGTGGTCAAACCGCAGAGTGAACGATCAACCTAACCACTGTCCCATGCAATATGACAATTGTAGGAAATTGCTGCAAATAATAGGGTAGGACGGAATTATCACTTTCTATACTCGCACCCATAAACGCCTGACACTTTCACGGAAACGTGCGTAAAGCCGTTTCTTAATCGATTTTATCAAAACGGTAACGCGAATGTGGAATAATCGATTTATCATATTTTCATTATGAGAGCAAAGAGAATCGAATCTAATTATTTTTTATCGATATTGGATTCTTTATTCCTGTATTGTATTTGCTAAATTACGCTTCCTGTGTTAATAAATGAAGGTAAAATATTACCTATACGAAAACAGTACGAAAACAGGTTATTTCACCGTTAGTTTTTTTTATTTATTTATGTTAATTATAAATTAATTATGTAATTTAATATAATAATAATGTAGACACAAAATTACCTAATATTATTACGATCTTAGAAATATCGATAGAAATGGTTTTTTCGCAAATAGAAAATCGATGTGAAATACATAAAAATTGTTAAGTTTTCATATCCTTTTTCTTTTTCATATCCCAAATTCTAACGCCACAAGATTTTAATAATCCATGTCAGAATATATGTGAAGAAGATTTTTATGCCTAAATTCTTTAATATATATCGAAATTACTATTTTAAATTTCAAATTCTAGTATTATGTTTAGTAAGTTGGCCATAAAGGACGGTTTATCATACCGTTTGGGGACTGTTACAAATAATTTAATTGGCGTTTCTGGAACAACGAAACAGCGCATCTAATATGAAGTCTAGACAACTATAGATTAAATTAATTATTATTATTTGGTTCTGATGGCGCTGGGTCCGATGTATTAATAAAAGTATCTAATATAAAAGGGGGCTGTACTTCAAACCATTATAATTAATGCCTATTGTATTACAAAATACACAAAATATAATTAAATTTCAATTATAAATATTTATATTTGATTTATATTTACGTTAAAATAATATTTTGATTTATTTTTAGCATTTATAAATTTTTATTTTATAAATTCGAACGCTACATTAAATATTTATTAATGTATATGTCAGCATCAGTGTACCTCTATATTAAAAATTAAATAGTAAAAATCTCAAAACATACATTTTATTTAATTTAGAATTAATGCTGATTCTAATAAAAATATACTTATATACGGTACTCAAGGTTAATTTTATCTTTAATAAAGAAGTTTTTTTTTTATTTATGCAGAGAATTTTCTACTTTAACAATATTTTAAAAATAATACATAATATTATCATTATTAATCAAGGTTATTTAGTTATGATATCAAAGTTGTATGAAAATATTAATTTTACTATGATAGTATTTTTTTATTATTAAGTATACTAATTTTGCATTTTACAAATTATTTAAACAAATTATTTTTCACTCTAGTAATTTGTTGTAGTTAATTTCGAATATATTTTTTTATTCTAAATTAATTTTCACGTCTTATGTATATTTAATTTTCTATTTCTATATTTATATCGAATTAAATAAAACACTAATTTATTTAAAAATATATATAATCTTACCTTTCGCACAGGGGATTTGCAATAAAAAGTTATCAAAATATCTATGGTGCACTTTTCAAATTTCGAATCACTGGCACTTTTCGCGTGTCGCGCACAATCGCGGGCGCATCTCGGCTTGCCTGTTTCGCGAGTGACCGGCGTCTTGACACGCGCGCGCTTATACGTACGGGGGTGCGTACACTTTCGCTGCGTCAAACGCAGGGGTTAAATTATAACATCATCAATTATAATGGTCATTTATTTGCGGCCTTTATCTTTCTCTTAATGAAGATCTCTCTTGAATACTAATTAGTATAAACTGTGCAATCAACTTGAACTTATATTTCTATGGCAACTATGAATTTTATGGAGCATTAACATAAGGTTTGCAACAAACTAAATGTACTAAAACTTATCTAAAACTACTGTAACGGATTGAGCATGTTGTGGCTTAATTAGATGTTTTACAATCCTAACGGTGAAGTCTTTTATATTACAGGTAAAGGGAGAAACAAGCAATCTGTGCCTTTTCATAACTTTATAGCCCTTAGACACCGGCGAAATTGCTATGTTATGGGCTATATCTTTTTTGCAATTTTGCTTTCTTTCCTTCTCCTCTTCTATAGACCGGAAACTGATAAAACGGAACCAATCAAACTGTCATTATAATGTGATCCAGAGGTAGCTGCAGATTCTGTGACAAACTTATTTTATATTGGCCAGGGATTTTTTTGGTTTTGAATTTTAATTCGGAAATCTATATTCCTATCATAATTATAGAGTCACAAGGAAGGTCTGTACTGTCTGCTTTACTCATTATCATAACTCAACTCAAATCCTCAAGACTTACGTCAATATAATTCCCTCTACACTGGATGTATATAAAAACTAAAAATATTATAAATTTTCACTACTTTTAATAATAGAAATAAATAATCTTTATTTGCTATAATATGGTGTACATAGTTATTAGAATTTATTATTGTGTATATCTTCATATTCTATTAGTGTGCAAATGTTTTAGCACCATATCATTTAAATCCAAAGGATGCTAAAACAGCCATATCGAAATTAATGTCTCTAAAACCTCCCCGCTATGTGAAAACCAACAAAATATTTATAAAACAGAACTTCACGCATCTTAGCCGACACACTCTACTTACGTATGTTATCTATGGTATAGGTATTTGAGTCTGTAAAAAAACTATATAACTCTATACCCCTAATATGATAAATTGTTGGAGATTGTGCACGCATGCAATACAAAGTTGCCTTTAGGATTCCGCATAGATACATGCAGATTTTTTGTCTTAAAAAATCATGCCATGCAACTAGCATAACAACAGCTGTGCTGTCATGCGGTATGGAGCCGGTGGCCCTCTCAACCTCTATATAATGTCTATGAGAGTCGGTAGTCATGAAAGTTGCTCGGAATGCTCGTTTTCCGCCTTATACATTTCTCATTCTCCATAATAAAATGTCACCAAATCCTCACCCGGCCCATCGGCCGGCGTCACTTGACCGACAGCCGACGTAACCGATGTCATTGACCATCGGCAAAAATGTTTAGTGTGTCACGGCCGGAGACGGACTAGCTGTGTCAGCACCACTGGTGTGTAGTGTCGTCTGCCGTGACACAACTGTATAAACCTATACCCCATTATTAATAAGCAATAACTTTACCCAAGTAATAACCTAGTAATAAACTGACATCTGTCAAATTCCATACTTTTTAGGTGTTTCTAATATGGAATTTGACAGATGTGAGCTTGTTACTAGGTTATTACTTGGGTAAAGTTATTCTATGTTAATAATAATAAATAATAAGTATAAATTGTATGTTATTTGACAGTAAAATATATTTATTTGACACCTCTCTTGCCATCTGCGGGAAAAGAAGGTCTAGAAGGTCCCCTTGTTGTCTCCCTAAACTAAGAAGGCAAAAGCCTTCGCTAGTACGAGAATTGTTTCGGCGATTTTAATAATATTACCAGTAGTAGATCTAACTGAAGAAAAAATAAATATATTTATAGCGAGTGTCCGCTTCGTTCGCGTAGCGTAGTTCTATTATAATGAAAGTGAAAATTAATTTAATTTAATTACTGAATTTCCCGTAGGATTGAGCGATTTTCCCGCAGTATAAAGTTCTTTATGTTGACCTTGGCTTAGTATCCATTCGCCACAAAAAGTTTTAGTCGAATCCATCCCGTAGATTCGGAGATTAGCCCGGACAAACAGACAGACAAAAAAAATAAAAAAAATATGTGTTCTAATAGGTACTATTTTAGCGTCGGCCCCACTTAGTTTTTCGTAAATATATTTAATGTACAGACACACGGCTTTTACTGTTTTTTATTAAAATAATAAATTTATATTTTAAATGTATCATCGACTTGGATGCTTTTTTCTGTAATGGTGTTACATAATATTTGTGTTTAATAAATAAATAAATAAAATATATAATATTATATTTTCTCGTGATAATTGGTTTTTGATTTGATGGTTTATCACTGGATCCGAAGCTGAAGGGGTACCAAATTTCAATAGGAAAAGGGCAGACCTTTTCTCTATTGAAATTTGGACGTATAGATACTATTTTCAATATCCTAACGGATTATTCTTGGACGGACACGGTGTTCTTTAGCGAGACGGTTTGTGCTTTATCAAATCTTACATCTTATATTATAATATAATATAAAACTCAAACGTGACATAGCCATCTATCAACGCACAGCCCAAACCACTGGACGGATCAAGCTGAAATTTGGCAGGTAGATGTTACGACGTAGGCATCCGCTAAGAAAGGAATTTTGGAAATTCAACCCCTAAGGGTCACCCCCTTAGGGGTTAGTGATTACCCTTAGTGATCTATCAAAGCACAGCCCAAACCACTGTATATATCAGGCTGAAATTTGGCATGCAGGTAGATGTTATGACGTATCCGCTAAGAAAGGATTTTTATAAATTCAATCCCTAAGGGGGTGAAATAGGGCGTTGAAGTTTATATGGATTTCTTAGAAATTAAACGC
>LUGF01033735.1:217550-239154 GCA_001625245.1 Calycopis cecrops | reverse complement strand
ATTATCGTGTTTGGGATCTTTAACTTTTATTAAATAATTATAATTAAAGGTCATTGCAATTAAACGACCAGTCCCATTTGTTTTTTTCTGGCGAAACTTCTACACCCTGATCCTGCTACCAATCCAAATGGGTCGGACCAAAAAGTGATAGGATTTTTCAATCTATATACTAATAACATAAAGCTGAAGAGTTTGTTTGTTTGATCGCGCTAATCTCTGGAACTACTGGTCCGATTTGAAAAATTATTTCAGTATTAGTTAGTCCATTCAGCGAGGAAGGCTATAGGCTACTTTTTAACCAACTGCGGTAAAAAACAAATTCATGTAAACGAAGTTGCAGGCGTCCGCTAGTTTCTAGTAACAGTGTGGAGTCTGGACGCGGTTACACCCCCGTGCCGCAGAAAGCACGTATACGGTCTTGTAATTCATTTTTCTCTTTGTCGTATCGTACTGCCATGGCATCAGAAATGAGGAAAGTGTGCACTTCCGCCTGCACACAAACTTCTGCACTCAATGCCCTGGTTCGACAGACTAGCATCTGAAGTAATGGCTGCTGTAGATCGGCTAGGGCGATATATATTATGAGGGGACGGACGGATATTTGACGACCAGGCTGGCGCAGTGGTACGGGGCTCGGATATATGGAGCTTGTTGCGTCAGTGGTCACGGGTTTGAATCCCGCCTTGGTCATAGATGTTTTAAATCTATGTATTATATGTGTATTTCTATAATAAAAATCTTAAAAAATTAAATTAAAAAAATAAAACATATTAAATATATTCCGTTGTCTAGTACCCGTAACACAAGTCCTTACGGTACTTAGCACGGGGCTAGGCGAACGTGGTGTGTAAAGTCCACAGATATTTATTTTATTTATTTATTTATTTATATTATTATGGACACGTTACCGTGTAACTCATGAAGCGATCGATCTTATAGGTCACTGAATTTGTGTGTGTGAAACACAGCACAGCGAATCTTCCCAAGACAAGTAGAGAGAACTGGCCATATATTTTTGATTGCGAAGTTTTGACAGCCTTTAAAGATTTTGAATAAAGTGCCAAATTGCCCTGCCAATAGCCACCGGATGTCCGTGGTCCTTATTCTTATGTGTCTACTAGCTGCGTCCCGCGGCTTTACCCGCGTAAATCCCACAAGAACTTTTTTTCGAGATAAAAACTTTTCTTAGTATGTGTTAATCCTAGTTAACCTATGTGTGCCAAATTTCATGAAATTCAGTTCAGCAGTTTTTGCGCGAAGGATTAACAAACTAACAAACATAGGTACATACAAACTTTCGCCTTTATAATATTAGTAGGATTAGTAAGAAATTTGACAGATTCTAGTTTAATACTTGGAGTAAAGTTAATCTATGTTTATTATTAAGGCTATAAGAGACTAGCTTTGTGAAATCACAGGCCACCTCAGATTCGGGACACTCCATCACGGCGGCCGAAGGCTCTCGCAGCTGTTTGTGGTCGGTAGTGTTCTCCATGCGAGTCCGACACACCCTCCCCGTTCACACAGGGCCGGTTGGGCGATGCGAAAGATCATTTTCCTTGCGACATAAAAAATCAGTCCACCTCAAATAAAGCAATTTAATATAAATACTTTATTTGATACAATTTGTCACCTAAGCAATATTAGTCGTGTGTAGAGTCATGGTACGAAGAGTCCGAATTTGAGTTTAGTGTCGTATATGAAGGTGTACGCGCCCCAGTAGCAGAGGGCTATGATGGTGATGCTGGCAATTAGTCTACAGAACCATATGCAACCGGCGTAGTCCACGTACGCATTGTGGCATCTTTGAATCGGTGTCATTTGAGTGATGTCGCCCCCGGCGGTTTCCAATGTTTTTTTTTCTTTTGCTTCATCCATGTTTTCTGCGAATAAAACTTTTAAATAGTAACATTGTGATTGAAAGAAAGAAAGAAAAACATTTATTCGGACACAATACAAGAGACAACAACAACAGAGTATACACAAGCTAACAGATACTGACAATAATATTCTATTACATTAACACATTAAGGTAGGTAACATAAATGTTGCCTTAAGTAAGGACCAAAACGGTGTGTTTCGGTAGAAGCCAGGTCTCATGGTTAACATGTAACCTGGCACCGGTTGATTCTTTTGTTTTAGGATCTGAACTTAGGTCGAAACGAAGGGCCCAATACAGCCTCAACGTATTCTTATGAGACTAGGCTTGGGATCAAAAGGGACACCAAATGGAGAATGGCATGTTGATGTCTAATTATATCTACTTAATCCCTACTAGATAGTATTATAAATGAGGTTTAGATTATAATATAGTATTATAAATGAGGTTTCTATTACTCATTCATATCGTTTGTTATTCTTTCACGCCAAAACTACACAACCAACCCCCATGAAACTTTGTACACATATTCTTACAAGTATAAAAAAGAACATAGGATTTTTGTTATACGAAAGAAGAAGCCGAGGGTTGTATATTTTAACCAATAATTTCGCTGATAGAAATTTACATTATAAGAAAGTAACATATAATGTATTGTTTCACGCCCAATGCAGTAGGAACAGGTCGGCTAGTAGGTATAGTACAAAGTGATGCACCATGCCAATATTCACAACTCACAATATCGATCTTAAAAATCTTCGGCATTGTAAAATCGATTATACATCGACTTAAAAATGGCGGCATCCCCATTTTTTTTTTGATAATGACGCTGTGTTGCAGTTAGCCCACTGCACTTTCATCTATTTATTCTCAACCATTTTGAAGTCGCGCCCCCCTAACAACTTGCGAAAATTCTCCTCCCTTAATAAAATATAGTTACCTCCATATACAATCTATTATGAGTCTAGTTATTTATTTTTCCTTTCCGCCTTTACTATCAAATGTTTCGCGCCTCCCTAGGGAGGCGCGCCCCACTGGTTGAGAAAACCTGGTTTAGAATGACGGTCTCTTTATGAGTTATGGTTGATAGTGGGACAGAAGCACCTCTTTCCCGCTAATGGAATAGATGCATCCCGATAGTGAATTATTGGGATGCTTAAAAATAGCTCAGTGTACTACTTAGGTATTATTATCATGGCAAGGCATACCAACATTTCGCTGCCTCTTTTTATAACTCGCTGCTATAAATGGTAACAGCTAAAATTTCTTCGCATAACAATTACGCTGCAATGTAAATGAATGTCACCGCAATTATAATAATCGTCACACGTAACGATTATTAATTATTCGAATTTTAATCGAGTCGCCGTACGTTTTTTTTTCGATTTAAAAGAGAAGAATCGGTAAAAACTAGCTAATGGATCGATAAAAACCAACCCTAGTGGCTGTAGAGTTGTAAAAAAGTGTTAACCTGTGTGTACGACGGCCATAACGATTTTTATTACTTGCACAATATAAAATACTCGGTAAAACATTGTATTATTCATTACCATTATCGGAAAATACCGGTCTAATATATGAATGTTTAAATGGCAAATTACTTAGTGAAAGATAGTCAGTGGAAAACTTTAAAGACTAGCATAGTGTCAATGTATTTATTGCTTGTGTACCTTTTTAGGGTTCCGTACCCAAAGTGTAAAAACGGGACCCTATTACTAAGGCTCCGATGTCCGTCTGTCCGTCCGTCCGTCTGTCACCAGGCTGTATCTCATGAACTATGATAGTTAGACAGTTGAAATTTTCACAGATGGTGTATTTCTGTTGCCGCTATAATAACAAAATATACTAAAAATTAAATAATATAAATATTTAAGGGGGCCCCCGTACAACAAACGTGATTTTTTCGAATTTTTTTCGTCTTATTATTCAGTGTAGTAGTAGTGTAAGTAGATAATGGTACGGAACCCTTCGTGTGCGAGTCCGACTCGCACTTGGCCGGTTTTTATAGTACCTATAAGATGGTAAACGAGCAGTCTGAGCCATTTTCATGACTACGAGCGCATCCGCATAAACGTTAATACAATGCGTTGCCGTCCTTCCCCCACTCCCTCCATAAGCCACCGGTTACTTACACAGATTCCAGTCTCAGTCCATTCGTAATGTTTTTTACTGTAAAGCTTCCTGCCTGGTTAAGTGGTAAGCATGTTCAACCACAGACGTGAGGGCCCGGGTTCGAATCCCGCGTCTGAACAAAAAGTTATTGGAATTTTTCAATTTCTAATAAATGATTCAAGATGCTGGCGGCACAAATACGTGTGCACTATAATACGTCCTGCACAGGTGGCCCTATAAAGATGGGTCACCGTAGCGCCGAAGCCGAAATTCGGCAAGGTCGATATTGTTGAAGGAGGTGAAATGATATTAATTAATAATATTAAATAATATTATCGAGAAAGGTTAGCCGAAGATCGAGGCCCGTGGCGTGCAATGGGAGAGACCTATGTCCAACGTGGACTGCAATAGGCAAATGACGATATTATTGAAACTTTCGAATCGTCGGACTTGTCAAATAACTGAACCGCGATCAAGTTAAAGTTGTTTTATTGTAAGTAATATTAGTGTAAACTTGAGACAGGGCACTACCTCTTGCTGCGGTATGACGGCTACAGAGACATCTTCAACCGGCTACCCTTGTATAAACCACGTACCATCCTCCATGTACCTACAAATACAAACAATCATCGTCAACAGCTAGAAGTCCACTACTTGACGTTAGAGAGGGCCACAGATCAGTATAGATTATTATAGATGCGTTGCCCTCCTTCCTCCTCCTCCCCCCATGGGTCACCGGCTACTTATACAGCGCACGAAACGCCACAGCACAGCTGTTACTTTACGTCGGTGTCGTGTAATCGAGAAGTATCCCGGTCGAGCTGGCTTAATCCGGCTACATGCATACATGTAGCGTGGCACTACCTCTTACTAATGCTTGCATCCAGCGGCTCCCACGACGTTGACCACGTCACCAGTCCACCTGGTTGGCAACATTACGCTTTCCAGCGCTCGGCCGCCACTCGAGAACCTTTCTTCTGCGTGCAATGTGGCCAGCCCATTGCCATCAGCTTGCTCAGAACTATGTTGGTTACTCTCATTCTCGTGCGGATCACTGAGTTTCAAATCAAGTCTCGCAAAGAAACCAGAGAAATCCCGAGCGTATCTCCCTTCATCTCTTCTATTTTCAAGGTTGATAAAACGGGGAGGCATTAAAAAAAACCACATATTTAGTGTATCATTTCCAGGCTACACAACGAAAATCAGATCAATCGGAGCAATAGTTTAGCCACATTAATTTTTTAAAGTTTTTTCTCACTTCGTACACGCACGAGGACCGGGGTCATTCACCCCGTGCGAGGTCGCCGCTCGCTGCCTCGCCAGTACAAAGCATGTTTACATTTTTTCGCTATTTAACTTCTTTGAAAAAGCATTTTCGTATACTTCTCGTAAATTTGTTTTTAATAGTTAAGTTTAGTTTTAATAGTAGACAATTATAGTATACGTAGTTTCATTTAATGCCTCTCGCTTTTATCAACGTTGTATACCTATATAAAATTCTCGTGTCACAATGTTAGTTACCTACTCCTCCGAAACGGCTGAACCGATTCTCATGAAATTTTATGTAAATCTGATTCTAGTAAATCTGAGAACCGACCAACATCTATTTTTCATCTTGCTATTTCTATGGGATCGAAACTCACTAGGAGAAACCACGAAAAGAAATATGTTTAGTAAATGTAATCTTCATCACCATTTAAAAAAAAAGTAGATATTGATATAACTATAATACGGCATTGTAGGGGAAATATTTCCAACTTGAATTTTTTTTTGTATAAACGGCCAAACGAGCGGTGGTAGCCCTTTTGATGGCTGCCGACGCCCATAGACATCCGAATAGTTATACAGATGCGTTGCCCTTATTCTCCCTCAATGTCCTTCCATGAGCCTCGTATCCATAGCCGGTATCGTGTGAGCGAGAGGTACCTCCCCGCACCAGCCCAACCTCTTCCAGCTCTACATTTGCCTCTACGCTCACAAACAATGACATCCGACCTTCCTTTTTATAATAAAGGAGAGCAAAGTTTTAGTAAGAGGTAGTGCCACACTGCATGCTTCCATGCAGCCGAATTGGGCCGGCACGACCGGGGAGGTATCTCTCGCTTACACGAGACCGGCGTGAAGTGACAGCTGTGTTATCGCGTTTCCTGCGATGTGTAAGTAGCCAGTGGCCTATACAAGTGGAAGGAGAAAGGAGGGCAGCGCATCTGTGTAGTTTCTATACGGATGTCTATGGGCGTCGCTAGACATGAAAATGGCTCCGACTGCTCGTTTGCCTCCCCATACCACAAAAAACAGCAAACGAGCAGTTGGAACCTTAATGGTTATCGACTCCAATAAATATCCTATGTAGGTGCGTTTCTCTCCTTCCTTTCGATAACTACAGATGCCCACAGTCATACGAATAGAGATTATACAGATGCATTATCCTTAATCTCTCGTTGTCCCTCCGTGGGCCACAGGAAACACAGCACGAAACGTAACAACAGCTGCTACTTTACGGCGGTATCGAGTAAAGAAGAAGTTCCCCCCCGGCCGCGCCGAGCCAATTAATTGACAATGCAGCATGGCATTACCTAATAAAAGACATTATCATACTACTTATTTCAGACTAGCTAGAGCCTGCAACTTCGCTCGCGTAGCGTAGTAGGTATTATTACTTACTTATAATCAGTGATTATTTATTGTTTGCTTGCAGTGTGCCGAAATTTCGATTTCCCGTAAAAATGAGCGATTATATAAATATATTGTATTACCGCAGTAAAAGCAGTGTTTTTGATGTTGACCATACTTAGTATCTATACACCACCAAGTTTCATTCGAATCAGTCCAGTAATTTTCGAGATAAGCCCGGACAAACAAACAAACATAAACATTGAAAAGTGTTCTAATACTATTTTAACATCGCCCCCAATTCCTTTTTCGTCAATATATTCAGTGTACAGACATACGAATTTTACTGTTTTAATATAGGTAGGTATGTATAGACTAGGTAAGTACTTCATTACACTTACTTTCGTTTCAAATCGTATTGTATGTTGTACGCAACGTAATTTGTTTTGGCTATAAATAAAATTAAAATAAAAAACGTTGGCATCAATATAGCCATAAAAACAAATTCTATGTACCACAAGGCACCAGTAAATACGCCAAACATAATAATATATCTATGTAATACTTGAATACCTACTATAGTATTTAAATAATAGTAGCTTTTATAACACAAATTTTGAAATTGATCTAAAATGACAGATTATAAAAAAAATTAAAAAAGTACTCCGTACATACTTCTTTCGGAATTTTAAAATAAAACCTAATTCTCAGAAATATTTTATACGTTTATTATATTGTTTGGTATTTGTTTTTTATCAATAATGAAAATTTATTTCATCTGAACTAAATCAAAATTATTTTTGTTACAAAATATTATGGACGTTGGATCCAGGTGGGGGCTTAGGAGGCTGCAGCCCCGGGCTCCGTAAGGCATTGTACCCGTAAAAGGGACCCCTTGTCTATAAAGTCTCCAAGCCCCTGGTCCAGAGCTAAATTCGACGATGACGTCAGAGTTTAATCAGTGCGCTGTCAGATGATCAGAGAGTTATCTTACCCAGTTCTCAAATAACAAATAATATCATGTACGAAATACATAATATAGTAAAGTGAGCGAAAAATATCCCGAAAGAATAAAAGATTACCTACTTACACAAAAAGAATCATGTTTCTTGCAGCTGACTATCAACTTTTTAAATAGATTTAAACATAAGCTTCTTTCATTCACATTCAAATATCATTAAAAATAAATTTAATTTTCTGCATTAAAATGTGATTGATTTATTCCTTTTTATCATGTTCACTTTGTATATAATATACTAATGCTCTAAAATATATCCATATTATTATTCTATTTAATTAGTAATTGAAACCTTATAGTGATCGTGCACGAAACATAGAGGCAGCATTTTCGCCAAATGTAACGCACCCTAGTGATAATTTTAGGAATTAACTGCTAGCAAAACACTATGACAATGACATTGATATTTCTCGTATGATTACCAACAACTGAAAATTTGCTAGCACAAGGTTCACATTTTAGCCACTAGTTGGCGTAGCAGTCTAGAAGCTTGATCCCTATCCCCCTTATTAATAAACATGGAATAACTATATCCAAGTAATAACCTGGTAATAAACTTCTGTTCTAAGACATCTGTCAAATTCCATACTTTTTTGTGTTTTTTTATTATGGAATTTGACAGATGTCAGTTTATTACAAGGTTACTCCTTGGATAGAGTTATTCTATGTTTATTAACATGACTGCCTCGTGGTCTAGTGGTGAGCGTGTTCAACCACAGACGTGAGGTCCTGGGTTCGAATCCCGGGTCGGACCGAAAATTGTTATTGGGATTTTTCAATTTCTAATAACAGTCCGGAGTCAGGAAGTTGGCGGTGATACACCCCCGTGCCTCGGAGAGCACGTTAAGCCGTCGGTCCTGCGCCTGATTTCTCACCGGTCGTGTCGGTCTGCCGTCCCATCGGAATATGAGAATGAGGGAATAGAGAGTGCACTTGTGTCTGCGCGCACACTTGTGCACTATAATATATCCTGCGCATCTGGCTCGTCTCTATAGAGACGGCCGCCGTAGCCGAAATCGGCTAGGAGGATATTATTATTATTATTATTAATAAGGGGGTATAGGTGCACAGAACAGATTTGCTAAAAGAGAGAATGTAATCACTACGTTTTGCAACTTTACAAATAGCTTCCTCTCGCATTATTATTTGGAAAGTCTTGCATCTAAAAATGGTTATCTGTAAAGTGTAAAGTAGGTTTACGCATCATTTTACTCGATTACGTCGCGATATGTTGTCGCAGCACAAGCGAAGACGACAGGATTACGTTACATTTATAACGTAATCCTATCATCTTCGCTTTTCTAGTCGATGCGTTTACGATTCCTTTCCGAGTTGATAAGTGTGCTGCGACCATTACGCGGAAACAGTTTACATGTTTATCGAACGCATGGACCAATGGAAGGAATTATGAAAGATAGATTGATACGTCACAAACCAAACGTTTAATAGGCCGATCATGTCTCTCTGTCTATTGTTTCGCACTCTCGCATGCACACAGAATATGACACTTTTTCGTGCGTGCAGACGGCGTTCACTAATTTTTAAGCCGTTATTACATTAAAACATAGCTGTATAGCAGGTCATACTTAAGCATTATTAAGTAGCAAATGCTATTCGTTGTTATTTAACTTCTAAGCTTTGATTAGGTAATGTCCATAGTTGATAAAATCCAGCGTTTTAGTTTTTTTTTGTCACTTTACCTACTATACCTAAAGTATTTGGTAAATACCTGCATTGTATTTAAATTTGTAGACTTCGATAATTTTTATTGTATAGTGATGAACATTAATAATGGTGCAATAGTCTAACTGGGAAATAAATTAATAGGTTTTAATATTATTAATTACTAGCGTCAAAAATAAAAATAGTAGTGAAAGCATGGTTAAAATTGCTATAGTAGTTTTGTAGCCTATTTGATACAAACAAACAAAAAATATTTCCTCCTTACATTACGGAGTAAAGATATAGGTACCTAATAAACGAATACAAATTACAAACTATCATGTAGCTGTCATCACATCTGTCACTGTCTGTCAGTTGACAGCTCGTCTCTTTCAGTTCTAAAGCGTAGAAGGAGAATCTAAAGTAATTCATTTTAAAAAAATCGATTAGTTATCAATCGATTTTACTGTTATTTATTTCATGTTTAAATTGAAGAAGAGAGCGAAATATTGAATATAGTAGAAAATGCACTTTCAGTACGCGTTATAATATCTGGCGCATCTGTGATAACATTTTTCTGGTTAGAAAATTACTACTTTGTACTTTATAATTAATAAAGATTGAGAATCGGCATATTTTAAAGAAACAATTAAGTAGGTATTTTTAAAACCCATTATATATTTTAAAAATCCAAAGTAAAGCAATGTATATTGATTTAAATTGGTTGATTACTTAGATCATTTAGTAAGATTACAATCAAGATTAAAACTTATTTTATTATATTTTATTAAAAGTTGGGCATTTTAGTACTAGTAAATAAAAGACATGGGTCTTTGAGATTGCTTTTTATTTAATGGTTGTACGATTAACATTAAATACTGAAAGTAAATTAGAACATTATTTATTCCTACTGATATTTTCTTAATATACAGTTTTTAAACACAAGCAAAGGGGCATAAATTAAATGCCAATTGCTCATGGACTCACCTAGTTATTTAGTGGCATCAGATTACTTTCATTCCATGTTTATTCTTTTTGATACTATTCTTAGAGTCTTAACAGCTAAGCCGAATAAATCATGGCCCTAGGCAATAAAAAGCCGCCTACAATATCTGAAGTTTACATAAAAAATAATAAACACATATTGATTTAAAGCTAATATTATATAATTTTAATTTATTCGTTGGATAATCGTTCTCCAACGCATCTCCTAAATAAAATCGATTATTTAACTTTAGACTTCTCCTACGTGGCTCATCACTCGAATAGCCTATGGGTAGCTATGGGCTTAAGGGTAATCAGCAATGTCACAAATATTAATGTCAATATTAACATGATGTCATTATTGCGATAGTAAATTCAAAATCCATAAATTTACAATATGGATCATATATTAATTAATACCTTAATAACTTAAAGGGAGTGCACTACAGTAACCATGTATAGTGGCAAAATAAAGAATATTTCTCTATAGGACAATTTTGTAAATATCATAAATTAATTCTGTGCGTGTGATTTTTTTTATGAATAATAAATATCCATATGTTATGTACGACTTGTATGAATTAGAAAATCAAGAAATGAAGAATAATTTGCGGGATTGGCGTAAAGCTTTGCGGACCCCTGCTACATACAGGGTTGGTAATACAGTGAGAATACAACCACAATTCGTTTTTTTAATAGTTGTTATTGGAGTTTTCCTGCTGGTGTTATTTTATTACAACTGGTCTGTTACAACTCCATCTAGCTCATTGCACACGTGGAACCAGAGTATTAGACTTTATAATAGCACATATCCACTCACAGCAGCATTCCAATCCGGAGATGTGATAACATATAAAATAGGCATAGTCGCAGACTTAGACACAAACTCTAAAAGTAAAACAAAATCGAACACGTACAATAGTTACTTTAAAAAAGGTTTCCTAAGTTATAATCGTAAACAGAAATATGTGACGGTGTCATGGGACAAGCAGCCCACAGTTCTGTTATCGTCAACGTATTCTCACAAGGGTCGAGGCATGGAGCTATCGGAGTTGATAGTATATGATGGAAGATTACTTACCTTTGATGATAGATCTGGTATGGTGAGTATTTTGCTTTATAATTATTATTTTACATTAGTTAGTGGAAAAGTATAGTGAGGCCAAATTGCTTTCTTTCTAGATCCCAATCTTGATCACCGGTGTATGAGAGTCATCCTATAGTCCGATATACAAATATTATGTTTATTACTAGTTCTGTTTAAATACATGTGCTGGTCGGCATTTCAAACATTGTTTTATATGCATTTGGTATACACATTATGTTTGCGTACTAAATGAAACATTATGTTGAACATTATTTTATTCCTTATTGTCATTCATATATTTCTCAAATACTTCTCCGTGCTACATCATATAAATAGCAAATATAAGTGTATGCAAAAGGGAACTTTTCATAAGGCCCTTTCACTAACAACTGGTAGGTCTGACATATAAAGAAAAAAGCAATAACAGAAGTAAATTTGCCTCATCTAGTCAAATATATCCTAAACATCCGTCCAGACCTTCAGTTTTTTTTCTTTTTCAGTTTAATGTTATTTCCCCGTTATATCTTACTGTAAATAAATCTTTATTACTGCCTCGGTAATATATACCACTACTATAGTATAAAATTAAATTATTTCAGGTTTTTGAGATTATAAATAACAAAATTGTGCCATGGGTAATATTGTCAGATGGAAACGGTTTAAGTGAAAAGGGATTCAAATCTGAGTGGGCCACTGTTAAAGATGAGATCCTGTATGTTGGCTCTATGGGCAAGGAATGGACGACGGCTTCTGGTGAATTTGAAACATTTGACCCAATGTGGGTCAAAGCAATAAATATCCATGGAGAGGTGAGTAAAAATAGTTATTTAATTTGAATCAACATATAGAATTAACATTTCTGATCATGTCTATTTCTCACATCTACACTTCATCTTCAGATCTCTTAGGCAACTGCTAACCTACAGTTTCTTA
The DNA here is from genome assembly GCA_001625245.1 of Calycopis cecrops. Lineage (NCBI taxonomy): Eukaryota > Metazoa > Arthropoda > Insecta > Lepidoptera > Lycaenidae > Calycopis > Calycopis cecrops. The sequence goes on along the minus strand of LUGF01033735.1, from coordinate 226,866 downwards.
ATGTTCGTCTACGTTTCGAAAGTTTCTTGGTTTCCCTGATAGGACAACATTGCTACTCCAGTACACTGCAATAACACCTGACCTGCTGTTTCTTATTTCTCCAAGTAAGCACTGTTATCTTGCTCTTTCAAGCCCTATACAAATGACAGACCCTAGCACCCATTGCTAAAAGATGCCTGTACTAAGGCAATGGTCTGATTGTTTTAAAACTTGACATGAAAAGTATGAATTACTGTAAGTTAGGTATTACTTTCCCAAGCTAATGCCTACTTGATACCCCTCATTAAAGCATAGCTTAGATTGCCTATAGGGGAGGATGGGTGAAGGAGACTAATGCATTTGCGAATGTTCAGGGTAATGAGCCAATGGTCTCTTAATGCATGTTTGGCCCCCTATGGTAAAAATACCTGCATTGCCCGTAGCTGATACAGATAAATTTTCATCCCTAGATTTTTAAAGGAAATCCAGTGTTTCTATTGTAACATTTAAAGTTACAATAGAAACAAAAAAATTTCAATATTATTGTAAAGGATTAACTTGCGATAGCTGTGAATTAGTTTTCTTCGATAAGTGAACAAAATATCCTATCGCTACTAATCCATAGAATGGCAAATATGTGCAATATGTATGTGTATAATGTATGTATTATTACGTATTGTCATTATTGTCGGAATTCTGGCTGATATGTTGCCATCCTCTCTCAATCAATGCTGATACGTTACTATCCTCTGTTCTGTCTGTCATTCCTCTGCACCATGACGGAAAGTCGAGATCACACAAAATCGTGGACCTTGGGATCCAATTATACAGCCAACGTCGTGCCGGCTCAATTCTGCTGAAATGAAACTGAACTGAAACGTCAGCAACTCGTACACACCCACATACTTTAAAGTAAAGGCTAAGCTGCTCCCATAAATTTGCTACAAGTTTTTGAAGTTTAACAATCTTTAGTCAGTTTAGATTTTTTTATTATTTTGTATAAAACATCACACTGACGAACTCTTAAAGGGGTATCCAGGTACTTTCTAAGCTTTGTCCACATATTTGTGAATCCTTTATTAAATTGTATCCGAGATCGGGATAGAAAAACATGTTTTATTTTGTTACATGAATACAATTTCCTGCTTAATCTTATCTCAAACAAGACCGTTGTGTAATATTACATTTCTGTAATGGTCTTTATCAATATGTACTTGATAATTTATAATGATGATTGAACTTGGAGATAAACCTCTACACGTTTCTTAATTGGTTTAGTTTGTTAAATAAATGTATTTTCTTTGAATTTTAACAAAATTCATTTTGGTTAACATATATCCAAGGATTTAAAATAAATTTACATTAAAAATAATATTATAAACCTTATTGCAATCATAAATAAAAAAGTTTATGATAAAATTATGATAGAATTCTGTAAGTAAAACAAAAACACTAAATCATTGTGTGTGTATGTGTGACTGTGGAATCCTACCTCTCAAACTGATTTTGATGCGAGTTTTTTTATTTCGAAGACTAGTGTCCTTGCGGTGATTTTTCATGGCCATTTCCTTGGCCATGGTATGGCCATGGGTTGACGCCGAGTTCGCGTAAGCGAGAGATACCTCCCTTCTAGTGTTCTTACCCAGGGGTGAATACTCCCGCAGGGGTAATTCAGCTATAATATCATGGATGTAACAAATAAACTACTAATAAGATCGTAAAATGATAAAAAAATGTCCAGGGCACTGCGCCACAGTTGTTATGATAACATTTTGAAAGGTTAACATCAGTTTTCCACATATAATACAGGGGTGACAATATTGAAAAGGTTACGAACCACTGTACTAACATTAAATATACCTAGACATAATTATTGTGTATAATTTTTGGTGTGCAAAAAATACATATTTATTTATGGTGCTGGTGCCTGCGACTTCGTTCGCGATTACTGAGTTTCCCGCAGGAATGAGCGATTTTCTCACAGTAAAAAGTGTTCTAGATGTTGTCCAGGCTTAGTATCTATGCACCACAAAAAGTTTCATTCGAATCCGTCGAGTAGTTTCGGAGATTAGCCCGGACAAACAGACAGACCAAAAAAATAAAAAGTGATCTAATACTATTTTAACATCACCCCCAATTAGTTTTTCGTTAATATATTCAATGTATAGGCACACGGATTTTACTGTTTTATTATATGTATAGATTATGATGATTGTTTTGTTCCAGGTGCAGCATTTAAACTGGGTGAACCAGTACAAGGCCGTCCGTCGGTCTATCGGCATCGAGTGGCCCGGCTACATGATACACGAGTCCGGCTGCTGGTCGGAGCTGCGCCGGCGCTGGTACTTCCTGCCGCGCCGCTGCAGCACGGAGCCCTACAACGAGACGAGGGACGAGCTCATGGGCTGCGGCTACATGGTGTCCGCGGACGACGGGTTCAACCATGTGCAGCCTTTGAAGGTGGGAATAGTTATACATAGATTTAGAATGTACAAGATACACAATGTCAGAACAGAGACGAGACAAAAAAATATTTGACAAATGTCAGAATTACTACAAAAACACAAATAACTTTGTCATTAATATGTAATCGGGCCGCTATGGCCTCTTACTGGCGTAAAATAATTGTCTCATAAGTACTTTATCTATTGTCTCTTTTCTTTTCCGATGACTAGAACTTAATTTGAATGTCTCGCTCCCACGCTTTGTACATCTTTTACGTAGTGAAAACAATTCTATATCTATGGATTTATATACTGTTAGAAATAAAAATATTTGTCAGTCTATGTGTCCCAATGAATAATAAATAGCCGATTTCGGCTACGGCGGCCGTCTAATTTAGACGAGCCATCTGCGCAGGACATATAGTGCACAAGTGTGCGCGCAGACACAAATGCGCTCTCTATTCCCTCATTCTCATATTCCGATGGGACGGCAGTCCGACATGACCGGAGAGAAAGGGGATTCGAACCCTTCACGTCTGTGGTTGAACATGCTTACCATTAGACCACAAGGCAGTCAGACTAAGGAACTTACATAACGTCACTGCGCGTGCAAAAATCGTTGTGTTCTCGGTTTTCAATGCAGATTATTGTTATTTCCATGTATGGTAATAACAAATGTGTAATGTAAACACACATTCTGTAAATCACGTATATGAGTAATGATTTAAAGAGTTAACTATTGTAGCTATGTGACCATTTGACTTTTGAGATATGTTATTTGCTCTAAGAAGTGAAGTGTGTAAAAACACAGGTATTTTTGCACGCTCAACGACGTTAAGTAAGTTATACAGGGTTATTTTTTGGTCACCGGCCAAATTTTCAGGTTTCAGAATCAATAATACTTACATTCGATTTATGAAATAAAAAATATTAAAAAAATAATTAGATACAATTACTTTGTCCCATGTTGTAATACATATTTTTTGGTCTTCAAGTCGATACATTTCGTGTAATAACAACAATTCGGTGTATTTTTAAGGACCATTTCAAATCGATTTTTATTTAATAAAATAGTACGATAAAAGGCGACAAAATTTAAAACACACTCTTGGAATGATTCCTTATTTTTAAATTTGGCCGGTGACCAAAAAATAAACCTGTATATTGGTAAAATATCATTTCATTAGGTTATACCTGTATTGTAGGAGTTACAAAGTGGAGAGATATGCTTGTTTGTTTGAAACAAAAAATATTTCTGAGGCCCGTCCATGTCCGCCGGATATCGTGTGAGTGAGGGGTACTTCCCCGGTCGTGTCATGCAGCATGCAACTACCGTTTTTTTTGTTGCCGCATGGGAATACAGAGGGAAGCCTCTAAAGCTATGTCGGGCTGGACACTTGGTGCAATCCCGACTAAACCCCTGCGGATGCCTTCAGCCGCTGTAATTGAAGGGTCTAGGATTGCGTGGCACTTCTTACTATCTTACGTGCATGTGTCTATACTAATAAATAGGGTTATTTATTGAAGACCAGCCAATTTTTTTTAATTTGGTTCAATCGTTAATACCTAATAAATACGATTTATGAAATTAAAAAAAATATGTTTGTCCTATGCGAAAAAAACGTGTGAATAACGCGCGGCAGGGGCAATTGTGAAGAATGTACCTGACCTTAGAGCGATGCCGACGTCCGCGACCTTCAAAAGTAGTTTTCAAATATTTGCATACCCTTTAAGATCTATATCTTCTATTTTATTGTAACTCACAGAAACCGTCCAATCCGAGATTCGAAACCGGGACCTCACGTCTGTGGTTGAACATGCTTACCACTAGACCACGAGGCAGTGCTTAAGTTATAGCCTACACTAGACTGTCTTCATAAATCCCATTTCATTCCAGGTGTCGCAAAACTTCGACCCGAAGCACGGCTTCTCGTCGTTCAAGTTCATTCCCGGCACCAACGACGAGGCCATAGTCGCGCTCAAGACGTCGGAGTTCGAGGGCGCGACGGCCACATATATCACCGCGTTCACGACAGACGGACAGACGCTGCTGGAGGAAACCTTCGTGGAAGGTCTCAAGTACGAAGGGCTGGAGTTCATATGATGTATATATGTATAGTAAATGTTTTTGTTATATGTCGTGTTTTATTGCGAAGGTAGAAAAGTCTTATTATATATTGATAGCGTAATCCGGATTTTGTTCCAGTAATTATGGAATGATAGCTGCACGAAAGAAACGGTTTTGCTCTCATTTTGAAGTGAAAGTCATAGATGTGAAGAAATATAATGAAAATGTAAAGAAAAATAAAATTAAAATAAATAGTTATCGCCATTCAGCTGGTTTACTAACCAAATTATAACTATTTGACTTTAAACCAGATTTTCTAATTCAGTTTAGTAAGGGTGAGGTGTAGTTTACATTTTATATTACCTTTTTATCATTCAAAAACTAAGTACTGAACCTACATAACTTATACATAAACTGTAAACATGCGGCATCTATCGAGTTAATAATGAACTAGAACAACAATTATTTGTACCACTAGATGGCATTACTTATATCAAAAGTTGAATTAGTACAATAGTTTTCGTGATTTAGCCAAATTTGTTCTCTATTTATCAGTTTCAAATTGATCTAATGTTAAAAAGAAGAACCGAAAATTACCTTGTCATATGCCTGCTTGCCAATAACCTGTGGTACCCATGGAGGGGAATGGAGGAAGGATCGCATCTGCTATAACCTCTATGCGGATGTATATGGGCGTCAGTAGTCATGAAAATGTCTCCGATTGCTCGTTTCCCTTTTATACTATTAAAAATCTATGTCAAAATGTTAGAGTACTTACATGAAAAAATTTACAAAAATAATTTTAGTTTCTCGGTATAAGCATCAAAAAAGTTTTGATTTAATCGAAACATTAATTTTCATTTTTGAATTCGTGTAATTTTCTTCAAAATGGACACTTCTTTATTGAAAGGAAGTTTATTCTGACTTGTCTTCCTTTGAAGTTTGGTTCCAACATGTAAGGTTACACAATTTTATTAAAGCAAATCATTGATATCATATTATGTAGATTCTGCACAAATAATCTTGAACGAACAATAACATTATATAATAAAACAGCGGACATGACTAAAATCCGTTTATTATCAACAAAAATATACATCTGCACTCTTCAAACTCAATAACAAACTCCCATATCTATTGGCCTATACTATTATCACAATCTTACATCAACTGATGAAGTCATACCTGTACGGTACGTTCGGGTATCTTCGGAATTTACGACGATACGTAGATACCCATATATTTACATCATTCATTCTCAATATTTATCTTATATACAAAGAACTAAAAGCCCTATATAACAAAAGCAAAATAACAAGTTTTTTTTATAAGTTTGAAAACAATAAACAATATAAAATACCCCCAAATAAAAGTGTATAATATAGAGTACATTTCGTAGACATATAAAGAATACAATTAAAAAACAAGAAACACGCTTAGATTCTGAACTACGATTTTTATATTACAGTCTAAGTGTCAATTTTTTTTTTATTTTATAAAATGCAAAAACGATAACAAAGACGGGTTTTCATTTACTTTTCTGTAGTCTCCCTTCAATGGCACACACATTTACAATCTGCATTCTTTGACACAATATGAAAATTTTCAAAATTTGGTCCATCGTATTTTGCAAAATTTTGTTTTTTTTTTTTAATTTTCTTCAGTCATATTTGATTGTTGGTAGACAATAATAATAAAGCAAAGTGCGTTACAATTGCTAAACAGAGATATTTGTTGATCATTTCAAGCCAATAGATCTGGTAATCTCCTCGAAGACGGTCCAAGCCATGGACGCCATGAGAGTTCGTCGCAGCATCCTCGGCACCGCTCCCTTAAAATACCCCTGGATCCCATACGTCTGGAACAATAAAATATAAGTTTAAGTGACTGTCTGACTAAGCCTGTGTGAAGGCATGGATAAAGTGCTGTGTCTAGACATATTTCCATATTCAATAAAGAAGTGTGGTTAGCGTATAACATGAATCAATTGACATGGCCATACATATGCATGCATCATCCTCATAACCAAAACAGGCAGAGCTTGTTGATGATTTGTAACATGGCTCGGGTAAGCGAGGCATGTTACTCCAGAGGTGGCGGGTTTGAATAGTTTATTTGTGTATTACTATAAATAAATTCTTAAATATATTGTCCGTTGTCCTACCCATAACACATATCCTTACTGTACTTAGCATGGGGCTAGACTAATGTAAAGTCCACTGATATTATTATTTTTATATTGCCATTGTATTTTGTAAACGTAGGTTTCAATTGGATTTAATTGCAAGCTTGCTAAAGCTTATGGCAAGAGCCATATTGGCATTATACATAAAAATAGAAAAGCCATAGATGCATAGCTCGCGAATCGGGTACGTTTCTGAATCTAGTTGTAGTATAATGGAGGGCTTTTACATAGAACGCATGTTTTCATGTTTTTTTTGCCAAACTTTTCTGACTATTTCAATCAGTCAATCACTCATTATATTGCTATAAAAGTCATACAGTAGATGTTGGTTCTTACAATGTGTTCATAACACTTTTAACTAATAGGTACCCAATTTTTCCTACTTATGCCGTAAAAATATGATGAATTACCTGATGTATATATACAGCTGCAGTGAACACGTTGGGAAACTTCTCCGGATACAGTTGCATCTTCGTCTTGAGCACATCAGCGGGGTTGGTGGCGAGAGACGCGGCGATGCCCGCCACTATACCACATGAAAAGTGGGTCATGTTAGCTGTGGCCGGTGTTTGGAGCCATTCTGTGAAAAAAAAATTAATAAAATATTTAAAAAAAAAAAATAATAATTTTAGTTGGCAAAAATATGAATATAGAAAATTAAAAAAAAAAGAAAAATTATAAACGCATAAACAGATTAAATAGAACCTGAATATTTTTAAAGAACATATATTTAGTTAGGTGACAAAAACGTAAATATAGAATATTTAAAAAAGCCATAACAAATTAAATTAATCATGAGGATGGAACCTTTTATCCATTTTTTGTTTTATTGTATTCAATTTATCATTTCGCCACGGTCACATAAAATTGTTAGAATTTTGCAGTAGCAAAATATTAAAGGATTGAATTTACGGTTTGGAACTATAGACATAAAAAGATGGAATTTACGAGGGCAGATTTAGTATACGTGTAACAGGCACATCGCTCGCCTCAACTTATCTCATAGTTTGTACGCTTACCTTTAGGCACCGCCTGTTTGGCCTGCGTGTAGAACATAAGGTACAGTCCCGAGAAGGGCGCGTCCCTCGCTAGGGTGGGGCCCAGGCCGCACGAGAGCCCTCTCAGACCCTCCGCCCTGTATATGTCCCTTAGGGCTCCTGACAGACTGCTGTATTTGTATACTCCGGACTCGTATCTGTGAACAAACGTAAAGTTGAACTAACGTCGAATTGGCCGCTTTAATTTACTATTTGTTTATATAAAATGGCTCCGACTACTCGTTTCCCCTCTATACTAAGAGGTAAGAGGTAGTGCCACGTAAGGGGGTATACGGTGGCAACGCATCTGCATATCCGAGTCTTAACGGCCTTGGGTTGTCACCAAAATCTCTGAATCCGCGTTTGTCCCCGTACGTTTTAAAAAAAAACCTACTGTTTACAATCGTTAGTAAAAAAAAATCGATATGCCTAAACTAGTGCCACGGATTCTAAGATTAAGCAAGTAAATAAAAAAAGCAAAACATAATATGTTATACTTATTGGCGTCATAATATTTAAATATAAACATAACAACATAATAGTAATAAATATATCTTTATTTTCTCTTTATAAAATATATAAGTTAGTTTATATATGTAATAGAAATTACGATAAATTAGACTTAAACTATCCTTGTAAGAGACTGGGGTCAATACAAGATCATAGACCTGTGCTACAGATCCCCAGGCCTCTTAGAGTATCACAATAAAAATTAACTATGTTCTGTAATTAATGCGATAAATAACAAATGTGAAATGTTTTGACTCTGTATTTCTGTTATTATAAAATTAAATCGGAGGGGCGTTACTGTACAGTAGTGATGCGACTCGAGTCATGTTTTTACTCGAGTCACTCGAGTCAGTTTGTCAAACTCGTACTCGAGTGAAAAAAAAATCCTACTCGAGTGAACTTGCACTCGAGTTACCGAGTGAACTCGGCGCTGCGAGTGGACCGAGTACACTCGAGTCGCCGAGTGAACTCGTCACTCGAGTGACATTTTTACTCGAGTATATAACTCGAGTGAGGGAACAATCTTACTCGAGTGACTCGAGTCGCAAAGTCCTACTCGAGTCGCATCACTACTGTACAGTCAAGGATAGCTATTGTACGACTGACCGCAGGTTCAAGTAAATAACGGGCTAGCTCGATATCTACAGTCAAGGAGACAATGCAAGAGGTAGTGCCATGCTGAAACGACCGGGGAGGTAACTCTCGCCTAATATTGCAGTAGACATGAGAGCTACGCTCTCGCAATTCGAACGGTTTGTATGTTTCCGGTGGCCCTCTAGGTCGTGCCTTAGCACACCGTAAATACTTTTTACAGTACTATACAACGGCAATATATTTATACATTTAAGATATTGTGTACATTAAAGATTTTATATTACATAAATTCATACAACACCTAGCAAAGCTGTGGGTAGGAAGTAGGAAATGATAGTCGAAGATCGAGGGCAGTGGCGAGCTATGAGAGGCCTATGTCCAACAGTGGACTGCAATAGGCTGATGATCATGATACAACAGATAAACATCCACGACCTGGGCGGTATTCGAACCCGCGACCTGTGGTGACCACTGATTTAGATCATTACATGATCATTAG
>LUGF01033735.1:196473-216325 GCA_001625245.1 Calycopis cecrops | reverse complement strand
ATTATTATTTTATTTGTAAGTGTCATTTCACAACTCGAAAACTGAATCCGCCGTGAGAACGTGAAATGATATTCTGTAAAACTCGATCGCGCCTCCAGCGCCGCAGAAGTGAGTGTGGCGGTGAGATGAACTATCGAAAGTCAGATTTTGACATTCTTTTCTTACAATTGGTATTCTGTAGGGATCACTTCACCCGCGAATCTCGAATTTCTCGCTTACGAAGTGAATGCGGTCACCTGAATGAGACTCGATATCGAATTTGATTTTTACAGAATAGCACTACAGTGGCGAGCTATGAGAGGCCTATGGCCAACAGTGGACTGCAATAGGCTGATGATGATGATACAACAGCTAAACATCCACGGCCTGGGCGGTATTCGAACCCGCGACCTCTGGCGACCATTGATTTAGATCATTACAAGATCATTAGGGATCATTTAAACAAAGCGGAACGTGTCTAACCCCCACATGTCGACTAAACTATCATGCACGCGATTAACTTGTTGACCCGTGTATCCATTTCACCGCTTTCTATTTAACTGATTATAATAACGACGCAATATGGCGGACCAAGATGGCGGATAGGCCCCGCCCACTTCCTTACACGCAAGTCGACAGACTTATTTAAGTCCATTCTTTTTATTATATATTAATTGAAAACAATGAGTTTTTACGTCACTACGTTGTCATCAGCTCTTATCCGGTCAAAGAATATATGTTTTACCCGATTGTGTCAGAAAAGTAAATATTAAATATAGTAAACGATTCGCGGTCTAATTGACCTGATTGTAACATTTAGTCATCGTCAACGTCAGCTTTCGCGAAGGCATTTCTCCACACAGGCCTTTAAATGAACGCTAAGACGGCGGAATCCACGCTTTTTATGGCATAGCAACGAAATAAGCAGTAGGACCCACAGGACAACACTGATTATGAAAATAAGTTTTTTTCTTGCACAAACCGCTTGTACCATCTTAGGCTCAATTCACACCAAAAGCGCGGCGAAGCGCAGCGAAACGGAGCGCACTTTCAGTGTCATATGAATTTAAACTTTATTTTCATTACTGTATTATCGAATTCTCGCGACTTCCGCGCGGATTCCAGCGAATTCTCGCGCAGTCGCGGGAATCCGCGCGACTCGTTCGAATTTATCATGCGATAATAAGTATTATAGTAATTATTATAAAGTTGAAATTCATATGACACATAAACTGCGCTTCGCTTCGCTGCGCTTCGCCGCGCTTTTGGTGTGAATTGCCCCTTATTGAAGTATTGACCCTGTTGATAAGAGATCCTGGGTCACGCTTCGGCAAGATTTTAGTAGAGTTTCTCCTAATATGCAGTTAAGAGCATCATACTGGACTTACCTAGTCTTAATGACGGTGATCGGTATCAGCGCCACGCCGCTCATGCTCCTGGCGGCCACGCCCAGCGCTATCGCCTCCAAGGCCCCCAGGTCTTGTTTCCCCAGCTTGGACTTGAGCCAGTGTAGCGAGGAGAAGTACAGTCCCACGCCGGGCACGCACCGCGCTATGGACGGCACCATGCCCTTCCATAAGCCGACGATGTGCTCCTGGCGCACGATGCTCATGAATATGCTCATCATCCCGGGTTGGATTCGGCTGCTGTTGGGGCAAAAACGGTGTTATAGAGACGTCCACGAGTGAAACTAAATGTTCTAGAGACTTCCATGAGAAAAGATTGATCGATTCTTTCGAACTTAGAGATTACTTTTACGGTTAGAAATTAGCGAGATATATTGTCGATGTCTTGCTTGTCTGCTTGCCCACCTTGTTAGGGAACTAAGGAGAAGATGTCTTAAAGCTCCCAAAATAAGCAGTATCTGCTTTATATTTTAATGCAATGGCGCGACAGAACAAACGTAGCCCTTTGATCTATGTAAAACGCCCATTCTGTAGCTACACATATTGGAGAAAATAATGTCTCTCGTTCTTTTCTTATTGGGCCATCGGAAACTCACAAACGCAACGCGACATAGCCGTCACTTCACGCCGATATTCGCCAAGTTCGACTGCTGAAACGTACCATAGTATACTTAAACTCACTTGATAGTCGCCGCAACAACATGCTGGCCGGGGTTCTGTAGCCGGGTCTTCACGAGATCCAGCGGCTGGAAGAGGATCGTGCTGAACGTCCCCGAGAAGGAGCCGGCGAGGAACGCTTTGAACACCGGGTGATACTGCAACGAAAGACGCCATGAGAAATCAGCTACCGAAAAGAAACACAAGATTCCATCCTTGGAGTACCTTGCAAGTCCAGAAAACGCATTATGCATAGTACAATCTAACTTTTCGTAAATACTTTACTGGTTTTAAGACGATAAGGTTATTAAAGGTACATACTAGCGAAAATGTATACCTTTGCATACCTTTGCTCGACGTTTCACCCGGGTTAAACCGAAAAAAGCAAGTTCAAACAAATTTTACTTCTGCATAATATAAGCGTAAAAAATAATCGCTCGCGCATCAAGGATATGCTAAATGATCTATCGTGTTTATAATTATTATCATGGGTAGGCCTCTAGCTAAGCTATATAAGCTAAAACAGTTTTAGCTGGATAGTTACTGTCTCTATGTTGAAATAGTATCGTTCTGCACATTGGATGAAATTTGGTCAAAGTATAGTTTAGAATCTTGAATAATACACAGGCTACTTATAATCCCAAAGAGGATTCTTTGAGATAAGATAAAAGGTAGTTGTTACAAAAAAACATCGACGGATAAGAGGGTATCTGATAAACATTTTTACGCGTAATTGTTTTCACCAATCAATAGCGTGTTGAAATCGCGAAGCAATGTTTGTGATTACATTAAATTGTGTGATAAGTGATAACATCTTGACCTCGTCGCGTGTGGACTATCGATTATGTTGGATATCTTATCACGTACACCCAATGGTCTTAGAGATAGTAGCTAATTAAGACACTAAAATAATACAAAAAGAGTTAGAAATAAAAGAGTTTGAAGAAGAAAAAAAGGACAATTAATATAAGTGTGAATTGGAAGCGTTTTCCAACACTTTGATATTGGAGTAGGTATCGGGAATACTGCCTGAAAACTTTCTATGTCACAAAAAAGTATTTCCGGATTGATATTATATTTTCATTTCAGAAGCCTCTAGATAAATGGACAGTATAAATGGGCATCTTCCGGTCGACCTTTGGGAATTATTAACATGACCCAGCAATAAATCAAGAGATTTGCTCAAAACTGGACAAAAATGGTAAAAATAGCAGGTCTTTTCAAGGTGAGATTTATAAATTTATCTCTATACAAACCTGTTGAATAAACACAATTCAAATACTTTCATTATCACACGGGTCTTTGTTTATAAACTCAACAAATATAATGCACAGAATACATATACCCTACGGATATAATGTTAAAACTCAACAAACATTCATCTTATCAATGTCTTCTTCCCTTTCTTTCGTTCTTTCACTCTCAAAACAGGTTTGTGATACTTACATTGGCAACGATGTCCATCTTTCAGAAACTTTAGTCCAAGAGGTCTCTCTGTCAGGTGACGTCTTTTGGATAGACTCCGAATTTGTAATATTCGAAATGGTAGAGCCAATGGCAGAATTTATATTTTGGAAGTTGGAATTTTTGGCGAAGTCCTAGATCGTATCCGAGTAGTCCGAATAGTAAATAGGGTTGATACGATACAACAAACTTATGGTCATTTTTTGGAACAGTTCGAAGAATAGACTCATGTAGGCAACCACCAAAACTAATTGTAAAAAACTAAGCTCTCTTAGCAACGTAATGTCTTTGCACTCAAAACAAAAAAACTAATAGGGGGACAGAAAATCACTGTAATTCACGAATTTAGCCATTAGGAACAAAAGAAAAGAGAATTCGAAATGAGAATCGTTTCGAATTAAGAACGGAGAAACTTTTAAATAAAACGGTAGAATTTTGAAGTTAGAACGTATAAAAACGGTAGAATTTTGAAGTTAGAACGTATAAAAACGGTAGAATTTTGAAATAAGAACGACTTGAAGCGCGGTACGAAACGTGCGATAACAACGTTCGGTCACGAGCAACTAAGAAATAAGCACTGGTTAGTGATAAGTGAGGTAATATATAGGGGCTCTTATCGGGGATAGACAACAGTCGCGTTGAGGGAGGTCATAGGTTAGCCGCGATAAACCCAGATAACAGTTAACAGTAGGTCTCACTAGGGGGTAATGAGCAATAAAGTATAACATCCTTATAACAAGGCTTTGATAATGAATTTTGATTAATCATTTATATAACATACAGATAGGCCTCGTGAAGAACATTAAATGGGTCTGTCCCGCTATTTCGTACGCGGAAATAATAATGCTAAAGTTTAGGTCGGAATAGATAAAATATGCGTCTATCTCAGTGAGAAATTTAGCAAGCCAAGTGTAAAAAGTATCAAACTTTATTGTGTGGATTTGTAAAAAATATTAATATTGTCTATTGTTCACCCTTATACACCTTAGCACTTTTAGGATCATTTTGTTGTCTATCTGTTTGTCTATATGTCTATCAAGAAAACCTAAAGGGTATACCTACTGTCCTAGAATAAATTTCGTAAGATGAGGGAGAATATAATGCAATGGAAAAGAGCTTGACATCCTACAAACATAAAACAATTGCTGGTACTTAGTCACTCAAGTCTGGTAGGCTCATATACATACATACATACATACATACATACATACATACATACATACATAGGACGAGTAACATGTACCAGTATTTTCGTTAGAGATAGGAAATACTTAAGCGTTTTGATTGAGGTGAGGTAAGAGGTGCTTTTCAACAGGGTTCGATCACTATACAAATTTGGATTGACGCTATAGAAATTTGCTGCCATAGCGAAATCTCGACCAGTAATTCTTTTATTATTTATGCTATAATATCACATTATAAATATTATTACACAAAAACAAATTAGTGACAAATCTATATTGTACATTTGGAGTGATGTAATCAGTGTACAAATTGCGACAGACAAGATGAAGGCAGTATAAGTACGTTTTATGAATATGGGACAAAGAAGCAGCTAAAACACATTGACTTGCGCACATTATTTGTGCGTGTTTGTATTCACGGGTAAATGGTTTCCTGATTCAGGCAGTTGAGCTCAAAAGCAGCACAAAAGGCAATTGCATATCCAACATTTCATTCATTGTTAAGTTAGAGTGTACCTATCAAAACTCTCTGGCCGAGTTCTGCTTTAATACATGCATTAAGATAGCTTTATGTGCACAATAAAGAATATTTCATAAAATTTTTATGTAGGTATATTTGGAAGGATAAGAAGACATACAAGTATATTTTTTCGCAACACTTATGGGGGGAAAACCGTAGGACGCAACCAGGTCATTATAGAACATTTGATTAATACGAGAAACATGATAACTTTTGACATTCAATTTATTCAATATAATTCAAAATACGTAAAAGATAATATTATGATGAGATCAAATTATATTTACTAATATGAGTAAATGACGTTGAATGGGGTGATGTGTTTAGATATATCTTAATGATTGTTATTGTTAAAGCAAAACAATATATGTTAATATATTCCTGTTACTTTAACTATTTGATATAATTATTTTCGTTCTTTCGAATTGACATCACTCTTTGTATGTTAGTATTGAAAGGTTTTAAGGTCTCTATTATTGAGAGATCCGATTAGCCAATCAATTTATTTTTGTTAGATTAAGGAGGCAAACATGCAGTTGGAGCATTTTGACCTATGCCCACAGACATCCACATATTCGTTAAGCAGACGTATTCCATATTCCCTTCTTCCTTAGAATTACAGGGACCTTATTATTTTGCAACGGTATCATTTGAGCGAGACGTGCCTCCCTGATCATGCTGGCCCAATTCAGCTGCAATGCAGCATGCTGCATGAGGACCATGCAGCATGCTGATGCTGATGCTGATCACATAATGCAGTGGTGTGGATCCATAGTTAATCGAGTTTGTTACAAAGAAATTAATAAACATCAATAAGAAAAGCTAAGAATTGCAAATATATTATATGGCTATACATAGAGAATAGATATATATTTACAAATTGTCCAGCCAATAAGCTAATTATTATTGGACTTACATTACCAATGTTCAAGAACATATATTTATTTATCTTACAAAGTTTGCCAACTCAAGTGATATGACTAATTAGTTACTCTCAAAATGTTTTATCTTCTAAATGGGAATGTCGGGTCAAATGTATTTCATCCAATTAAAGAAATATGTTGCGTATCTTTTTTTTATATTATTGATTAGCCAGACTGCTTGATGTGTAGCAGCATGTGACACCTGCATGGATTGATTTCTCCGGCAATTCCAAAAAAACATTTGAAGTAAGTATACATAGTTTTTAGATAAAGCAAAAAATGTACAAAATAATTAGAGTTATGTATAGGGTTGCCAGATGGGTGGGGTAATAAATATTTTGTGTGATGTCTGAAGACCTGGGTAAAGATAAAGTGTCCCTATAATTCAGATATTTTAAAGAAATAGGACACTGTTTATCAAATTTAAAATGAAAGTTTTCTAAAAATCCAAACCTTTATCAGAAAAAAAGTAGTAGCTTATGATTATTTTTTCCCCACTATAATCCAAAATCTCCCATTTCTTTTATGGGTCCAGATATTTTAGTCTTCTCCTAGCCCTAGTTAACCCTAGGTAACCTAGTCATATAATATTATAAATCTTACTACTAAATTTAGTCATCTCGTGTGAAGATTATAACTCTAAATACAAAGTAATACTGTGTTTATTTTTTTTATTTATTTATTAGTACAACCACATCATAGTGTACTACATACAGTTTTTTATACATTAAAAAGGTAATTTATCTGATACTTATGACAATAACGGTGTACATAATATTTTTTAAACTGCATCAGTTCTAATTTATATTTATATAATTTTAGTAATTACTCTATTTTTTGTTAAGAACATATTTTTTAAGTTTACGTTTAAAACTGGCAAATGATTCGTGAAATATGTCAATATCTGGTTTATGAGCTTGTATAGAATTGTACCAACTTAGAGCCCTACAAAGAGGTGATTGTTGACCTAAATTTGATTTTAAATTTAGAGTGTTAAATTGTTGACACTTTAATTTGAATTGATGGTGGTTTGTACAGCAGAATTTGGTCAGCACAAGTGGAAAGGTACATCTCACTCACAAGATACTTCCACATAGATATCCTGGTGGCCCATTGAATGGGAAAGAGATTTAAGGGCAATACATCTGCATTACAAAGCATTTGTTAAATGTTTATAAGCATGCCTAATTACCAAAAATCTCTAACTGTTTGTTTTGAGTGGTTGTTCATCACTGCCTGTTGACCCCCATGGTCAACAGACAACAACTAGTGAGGTGAAAGAAGGCAATGCATTTGCATATGTTATTCAATTAATAAATTAAGCCATAAGCAGTAAATACGGCTGATTACTCCATTGTGCCTCAATTAATAAAAAGATGAATACTTATGGTAATAAATTTACAGATATGGTGTCAATTCTATTATGTTCATCACTATTGAAGATGATTAATGAGACAGTAATAACAACTAAATACACACACTTCAAGATTAATTTTAAAATCTCACTCTAATTTGTCCCCCTGAAATTAACCCAATGACCACATTTGTTACTAAGGAAGTAAGGCAGCAAGAAGAAAATCACAAAATCTACTAAGTCCAATTCTTAACATTTGATGGAAAATAGAGAAAAAAGTATAATAGTAGCAGTCGCTGGAGACAGACACCTGTAGATAAAGCACAGTGGTGTACACTTGGGGAGGCTTATATCCAGTTGTGGACAAAGACAGGCTAAATAAAGATTATGATGATGAGGAAGAGAAAATATTATTTTTAATCATTCTATTACTTACTACTAAAAACTACTCCTACCTGGATATAATCAAAATGTAACCTTCTAAATGAAAGAAATCTGAAAATCTAGCCCTGGTTTCCATGCTAATAGATAGCTTTGTATATTTATAAGTGTATATAAAACAACTTTACCTGACTTTGTAGAGCTGTTTCCATTAGCTGCGTAAGAACAATACTAAAACTTTATTTCTCTACGTTTCTTAAGTACTGTCTTTTGCAGTTACAAAACAAGCATGACGACATTAATATTTTCTAAAGGGTAATGTTGTGGAAATAACACTGCCTGTTTAATTAAAACAACGCACTATAAGGTCATTTAGGACGTTCTTATCGAGACAAACAAGTCCGCAGGGGGCCACTTACGTTGTTATCAGAACTCTGCAGGTCAATAGGCGTCGTGTCAATCGCCCATCCATTTGCGTAGTCCCCCCCTGCCGGCGACATCACTTGTTTATTATAAAATTATCATTTATAAGCATTATTACTATGCAAAAGTAAAATATTGGAACAATGTTTTGATTTTTTGACAACTCCATTGTGATTTTTTACAATACTGACATTGACGTTAAAGTTAGTGTCAAATATTGCCAAAATAATATAACTTAAATTCATAACATTTGCCAAATAACTTTCCCAATGTAATGTGATGGGAATTCCACCAAATTATGTATATAGCTATTTCTAATACCTCGTTATATCTAATTAAATATTATGGTACATTTTCGTAAACAAAAGTATATCGGCTGCTCTGGATATAGCCTGTACTGTACCTACTTTTAATAATTATATAATTTAAATTGTATGGCCATTAAAAAAAAAATCTATATTTATGGATAAGTAATTGAGACGAAATGTTTGTTTTATATTACAAAACATTCATGTGGCTGTTTAATTTGCGGAATAAAATACCTACATAATTATTATCTCTTATTTTTTAACTTGAATGTAAATATCCAAGTTTTAAATTAACGCATGTTATTATTTTACTACGCTAGCGCTATTTAAGATATAGAATATTTTTATTTATTCCTTCCCTTATCCACATTACTTTAAATTTGCCTCTAAAAAGCTGGGTGTTCTCGGCAGGGCGAAGCAGTAGGTACTTCATGCCAGCGCATGTGCTACAACTGTACAAAGCACAGGTCCGGACGCACATAGAGTACTTCCGAGGAGTTGTTCGGGTTAATACGAGTACCCGCAGCGAAGATTTACTTTAGGACATGGCGGCAGAACTCCAAGTTCCACCGCCACCACCTAGATGTCCCAAAGTCTACAACTGTGCGTTTCAGGCTCAACTTCTTACCACACACAACATTATCTGCTCGTTTGCCCCTTATCCTATAAAAAAAAACTAAGGTTTGTATGTAGGTATATTTTTTTTATTTTACTTAAAATGGGGGCTTGAAAACCTTGACGTTGAAAAGTGGCCCCTTTTATGGGTACAAAAATTATCTTAAGGCCCATAAGGGTACGGTTCTTAAGTCCCCACATTGATCCGAAGCTGGGCACAGATGTCCTTAAATGACAATAATATGGAATTTCATAAAAAACACTTTTTATATTCCCAAAAATTGACTGTGATACTAGACTATATTAGCATTACATGCAAACGCCGTTATTTATTATAATATTTCAAGAATACGAACGTATGCCTGGGTTATCGCTTCAAGAACTTTGTTCGATAAAAACATTGTAGGGGGCATCGCGACAATATGCCTTGAATACCTACGACTCTTGCAAATGGAAATTTTAAATAAAAGATTGTTGGTGTGCAAGATAAAAATAATCTTAACTAAATAAATCTTAATAAAAAAAAAAAATAACTTAAAGTTTTAGGGACATCAGATTTGACCTTAACTAAGTAAACCTACCTATCTCTATGCCATTCTTTAACATTTAATAGTTCTGACGTATGTAGATGTTAGGTTGGAGAGATAGATAACAAGAAGTCCTTCCATCCATCTCTAATCTCAATCTCTTTGTTCACGGAGTATATTGTGACTTGTGGTCAGCCCTCAGTATATTGATATTTCAACGGTATGGATGGTATTTACTTCTGTATTAAGTACAAATTTAGCAAATACCTATCTAATATACACCACTTTAATCTATATAATAAAACTCAAACGTGACATAGCTATCTATCAACGCACAGCCCAAACCACTGGACGGATCAAGTTGAAATTTGGCATCCAGGTAGATGTTACGACGTAGGCATCCGCTAAAAGGATTTTTAGAAATTCAACCCCTAAGGGGGTGAAATAGGGTGTTGAAGTTTATATGGATTTCTTAGAAATTAACGGAGGTGAAACCGCGGGGCACAGCTAGTATCGCATATTAAGTAGCTAGTATCTGATTCTGGAGTTTTTCGTCTCTCAATAGTAACAAGAGGATAAGCACCCAAGTACAACAAACGTACACCCATGTATAGTTGCCGCAGTGACTGGGATAGATTAAATTACTCGTCTGTTACCAAGTGAACAGATTGTGGGTATTCAACACATTGTTTACGTACACATTAAAGGCCTGCGCAGACAAGGGATTTTTGTCCGCGGACTTTTTTGTCTGGCAAAATAGATCGCGTACAACTGTATCGAGTAACGCAAACGAGGGATTAAAAGTACGCGATACTTTGCATACATTTTTGTCCGCGGACAAATATCCCTCGTCTGCGCAGGCCTTAAAGTATCAGTTTCGATAAAACAAAATAATCTTAATTTGACTAAGCACTGCTAAGTAAAAGATTCTTACTACTTCTCTATTAGTTTATGTAACTTTATATATTTTTTTCACCTTGTTCAAATCCATTTGTTACTGTATGAGCAAGTATTCAAAGTTCAACGTACGTAAGATTTTCTCTTTCTTCTTGAGATAATAATTTGGAATCGATTAAGTAAGATAATATAAAATGTGAGTTTAATATTATCTATCGTTATAGATATCTATTATCTCTACCTTGTCCTGGTGGGGGAAGGGGGGGGGGGGGTCTGTGATCCCCTAGGGCCTAGGCTATGCCGAACCGGACAGGCTTGGGGTGAAAGCTTAACTGGAGGATCCTTCACCCGTCCCTCATCATCAGCAAATTGCGGTATGGAGTGGGACAATTGGCGGGTTCATGTTGAACCATGTATCTGAAATCGGACATGGTGGCGTGCTCCTTTGTATAACCTATTTATATGTGGATATTTATGGGCGTCTGTAATCCATGATTACTTGTGCTATTAATCAACAAGAGAAGGCTTAGAAAACGTTGATTGACGCAAAGCACTTCAACCGAAGAGGCGAGCAACGGACCGCTTCAAACGCTTTAGAGCGGCTTGAGCGAGTATTTGTAGTCGGCAGCTCGAACGGTCAGTGTACTGAACAAATGTAACAGACATCATAAAATTAGCGCCTGTTGACACGTAACGGCATCTCTTTGGCGCGTCGGATTGCTATTGTATGTTGATATATTGAAATTCACAAATCCTTTTCAGGTATTCTAAAATATGAAGTATTTATTGGTGAGAATCAACCTGGTGTGTGGTTGGCGAACATCGCTTGACTCGTGTGTCATCGATTCGTGTTCGGACCAACGGTTTCCGCCATTTTGGAAACCACAGAGATTAACATTGACGTTTGTGGATTAGTGGTCTAGGTAGATAGAAGCGTTAATTCTGTCTTGGTATCTGAAATATATTACATGGTATAGGGGGGCAAAAGAACAGTCGGAACCATTTTCATGACTACCGACCCCCCATAAGCATCCGCACCGAGGCTATACAGATGCGCAGCCCTCCTTTCTCCTCCTACCTCTAGGCTCTATGGGACACCAGCTACTTACTCTCTGCGAATTATACACACTACGTTAGTCTAGCCCCGTGCTAAGTACTTTAAGGACTTGTGAATGACCACGGCCGGCTATAGTCGACGATCAGCTGCGATACAGCGTGAATGAAGTGAGAAAAATTAAAAAAAAAATCCTGTGGCTAAAAAACTATTGCTCCAATTGATCTATTTATAGTTGTGTAGCGTGGAAATTATACACTAAATATGTGGTTTCATTTAATGCCTCTCGCTTTTATCAACCTTGTATATGTAACATATCTCAGTCAAAGGCAGGATTGGCTCTGTCTAACACTAGAAGTAGGAGAGTAGAGGACTTACCCAGCAGTAAGGGCACACCAGGTTAGAATTAATAATAATAACTTATTTAACATCCACAAGACACTAATATCACACGGTGACAGCGAAACCAGCTGCAAAAGCAGTTTTGCCAGTTAGGTCTTATTACTCACTCCCATTGACATCCGCACGGCTATGCTGATGCGTTGCAGTCTTTCACATCAATGGCCAATAGGCCACCGAATATTTAAAAACCGCATTAACCGCGACCGCATAATCATCGGTCCACGACGATGTCATGTGAGCAAAAGCTGTATCCCGGAATGTGCCAGTGCCCGATGCGGCGGCAATGCAGATTGCAGATATAATAGCGTTGATTTCTCACTGGAACAGCTTCAGTATTTTGAAAATTTTTAATGCCATACCTCGAACCGAGATTGAATCTTTGACGGCATTTCAAAGATTCGATTTCGGTTTAGTTAGGGCGTGGTTAGAGCGTAGACAGAGGAAAACTTCTTTTCTCTGTTACTGTTACGAGTTAGAGTTATTTTACCTCTGACAGATCTGTTTTTGGTGTTTGGTAATAAATATGTTCGCTTTCATCCCATACAAAATGGAGTCAGACAATGACAGATATCATGGTTAGGGCTACCTATATTAATTGTTTTCCCCAAATAAAACGATGTTTAAAATAATTGACCTCTTTTTAGTCTATCATTTTTAGAAGATAATTTATTTCAGAAAGTTCAACAAACATTGAAACGTCACTTCCATTTTACTTAATAACGATGCTGCCTTGTTTTATTACTTTAAGATGTTTTTTTAGGATTCCGTACCCAAAGGCTAAAAACGGGACCCTATTACTAAGGCTCCGATGTCCGTCCGTCCGTCCGTCTGTCACCAGGCTGTATCTCATGAACTATGATAGTTAGACAGTTGAAATTTTCACAGATGGTGTATTTTTGTTGCCGCTATAACAACAAATACTAAAAAATTAAATAATATGAATATTAAAGGGGGCCCCCATACAATAAACGTGATTTTTTTGCTCGTTTTTGCTCGATATTGGCAACGGCAACAGGTAGACACTTGAAATATTCACCTAATATTAAGTTATGTATTGTCTTAAAAAAAAACATTAATTAAATTATTAAAATAAAATAAATATTTAAGGGGGGGTTATTATTTAATTTTTTAATAAATTAAAATAAAATAAATATTTTATTTTAATTTAATTAATAATAATTAAATTAAAATAAAATAAATTGTATGGGAGCCCATACAAGAAACGTGATTTTTTCGAATTTTTTCGTCTTATTATACAGTGTAGTAGTAGTTGTAAGTAGATAATGGTACGGAACCCTTCGTGCGCGAGTCCGACTCGCACTTGGCCGGTTTTTTATAAAATATTTGACGTTATTTTCATTTAATTTATACTTTATATTTTAGTAATTATATCTATGTATAAGGTATTTGCTAAATAAAATAAATAATCCCGATACTTCTATAAGAATATTGACTCATTGTAATTTCTAATAGGGAAATTAAGAAAAGTGGTCATGGCAACACGGTCTTTTTTGGCCAACCTAACGTCAGAGGTAAAATAACTCTAAGCGCAGTTTATGGTATTACTACCAAGTCCCATTGACAGCCACATGTATGCGACACAGATATGAACACCAGTTGACTAGAGTAACTAAAAAGTTACATAAATAAAAATACAAAATAATTCGACTTATTTATTCTACATATTTCCAAAAAGAGTAATGTCTTAATTATTGGAATTTAAATGCGTCACGCATAACTATATAAATATATATTATGTTTTAAAATCGTCAATCACAGTAACTTAATTCTGGAATGCAATAAATATAAATAATCAGGAAGTTGAATAGATTTCGCATCCAAAGTCTTAAAGGCACTTGTTTGCGTTACTTTTGACATTTGTGCATAGTTGGCACAAAACAAAATGGAAACAATCTTAAGTTCTACATGTAAGTTAAACAAACTTACGAATTGTCAATATACTTTTAAAAGAGTACAAAAATAAATTCCAAATTTGTTAAAATTCAAAATTGGAATGAATAAGGAATGACCATAGACTATAATTAAATTTAACAAAACTTTTTATACTTTCGAGATTCAAACACTATTATAAGTACGGATTTCGTCTCCATGTTTTTTTGTGAATTCACGGATTGTCAAAGACTGTTAACACTGTCCATTTTTCTGTACTTACATTATGCAAATTAAAACTGAAACATCCTAGATAAAAAGTCCATATTTGCCTCTCCTTTCCAACTGTCAAAAATGAACTTTAAATCTCATCAAGTGTTTCATTTCCCTAATTATCTAGAAAATTGGATAGTGTAACCGGCCCGTTTACATGTGTCTAGTGTTGCCGAAGTTGATACCGCTCTGGGTAGCGCCCTTATTGGATCCGTACTGTAGGGAGATGACTCCTTGCCCAGCCCTCAGCTGCTCTTCTGTGAAGTTCCTCACGTTCTTCTCAGCCTCTTTTGGTCCTATCGATGGTTTGCCGTAGTTGTGCGCCTGAAATGACATTGTGTAATTAGTCAAAAAACCTTTTATTTACATCTTACTAATATAATGAATGCTAAACCGTTATCACATCATCAGCCTGTATAGGCCTTCCACAATGAACGCCAAGACGATCGATATCTTACTACCCGCATCCATCGCGCCCCGGTCACTGTTGGACTATCAGATCAGATCGTCTTCCCACCTGGGTGGTCATCAATGGTCGACCAATAAATAAGGGAACAGTTTGTGTTTCTTATTCTTTCACGCAAAAACTACTAAAATTGGGCATTTTTTTTTATTATGGTGTAGGGGGGCAAACGAGCAGTCGGAGCCATTTTCATGACTGCCGACGACCAAAGACAACCGCTTGGAGGCTATACAGATGCGCAGCCCTACTTTCTTCTATCACCTCCACGGGCCACCGGCTACTTACACACGCGACAGCACAGCTGTCACCTTACGCCGGTCTAGTGTAAGCGAGAGGTACCTCCCCGGTCGTGCCGGCCCTAATCGGCTGCATGCAAGCATGCAGCGTGGCACTACCTCTTACTGCATGGATATTGATAACAATTTGGAATAACGCAAAAGTTAATGATAAAACAAACGTTAGATTCCCTTTTTCCTTGTAATCGTTTTTTGTATTAGTGGAAATATTTCATATTAGTCCTACAAATCATAAATAAATTCAAGAAATAGTTGGCTTTTTTATCAAATAGAAGTGTTCAAACACTTCTATTTGAAGTGTTTGACTTTCTCCTTTTTATTGCACCTAATTTTATGCTTGGTATGCTAAGTAGGTACTTTTACGATGTTTTATTTTAAACTATTTATCTTATAGACATGTTCAAATAAGCATATTATAACAGAACAATACATCAAAAACGTGCCAGTTTATATACATTTTACTAGCTGCGCCCCACGGTTTCACCCGCGTAAGTTTCGATCCCGTGGAAATGTGGATGTAAATTAGGTTCTCAGGCCTACCCTGCACACAAAATTTCATGAAAATCGGTCGAGCCGTATCGGTGCAGTATGGTAACTAGCATTGTGACGCGAGAATTTTATATAATACTAGCTGTGCCCCGCGGTTTCACCCGCGTTAATTTCTAAGAAAAACATATAAACTTCAACACCCTATTTCACCCCCTTAGGGGTTGAATTTCTAAAAATCCTTTCTTAGCGGATGCCTACGTCGTAACATCTACCTGGATGCCAAATTTCAGCT
Organism: Calycopis cecrops; assembly: GCA_001625245.1. Taxonomy (NCBI): domain Eukaryota; kingdom Metazoa; phylum Arthropoda; class Insecta; order Lepidoptera; family Lycaenidae; genus Calycopis; species Calycopis cecrops. Next base: position 200,528 of record LUGF01033735.1, on the reverse strand, counting down.
TGATACGTCCAGTGGTTTGGGCTGTGCGTTGATAGATGGCTATGTCACGTTTGAGTTTTATATATATAGATAGGTACCTATAGAGATTCTAATCTTTTCAATCATGTTAGAAATTGATACTTATTGAATCATTAATTCCAATTAATTCATCCATTAAGTTGCAAGTCATAGACTTCAAGAGAATTACATTCATAACATAAATGTATGTTGGAGACTATTTAAGGAAGTTATGGAATAAAAACTAGAAATATGTAGGTCGCATTAATAAGCAGACCTTAACACACTGGGTCTAATGTCAACGTGGATATTTTGAGGTCAATTGCATGAGATTCAAGTGAATGTCTCCAAAGGGCCGGTTTCATGGGCTCGTAATTCGATACTCTGAGATGAGGCAGCGGGCCTCATGCCCGCTGAGTTTGTTTTGCCGGTTCTTCTCAGGACAGAGCTAGGGTTGAACCGGTGGTAGATGTAATTGTTGACGTTCAAAAAGTGATTTCTGTAATGCCATTTTGAATAAAAACTTTTTCATTTTCATTTTTAACCACCACATAAATGTTTTAAATTAATTACTACATTAGAATCTGCTGTAATTTCTAATTGATTTAAGTTCCTAGTAGACTAACTAGAACTAAATAGTAACTATCGGGCTTTGGCCCACCACTCGTTCCCACCGCTGCTACTCCTGTGTCGCCAGGATCGACAACGGCAACCACACTTGACCCTTTGTTATGATCGCAGGGAGCCCGAGGGAAAAGCTAAATCTGTCTTGGGACCCGCATCGAATTTAATCAGAATAAAGTAGGAGGAGTAATTCCAATTTCTCTCCCTAATCAAAGCGGGAGACAGTACAAGATTGCAGTGACTTAAACAAGCCAAGAAGTAGAGAGAGCAGCCAGGTGAAGCCCGGCTACTATGCACCACGGAAACAATAAACAGTAACCAGTAAAACCTTTGAGTGTTTAACCAAATAGAGACGCCGCGAGCGCAAACGCCTATAACACATAGATAAGTCTGCCAAAATGGGTAGCCACCCTCTAAATACCTACTAATGCAATTCGGGTATGTTATTGTACACGCACACACACGACACACTAACTGATAAACTTCTCATTGTGTCTCCGAAATAGACCATTAGTGTTCTCTGTCTACAGATCTCTCCGGTTAAACAAATACTCAAAGAGTAAAGTAGTCCTATAGCTACGCCATGTGGTCTGCATAAATTAGGATAGACTCCATACGGATGTCTATGGGCGTCGGTGATCATGAAATGAAAGGATCAGTCGTTCTTTTTGCCCAATGCATTTTTTTGTATAAAAAAGTTTTTGTAGTATAAAAAAGCCGTGAAATGACTGGTTTGATGTTATCAGGCCACGTCAAATGACTGGTTTTGTCTAATTAGACCTCGTCAATTGACTGGTTTGGTCTAATCAGACGTCGTCAAATGACCGGTTTGGTCTACTCAGACCTCGTCAAATGACTGGTTTGGTCTAATCAGACCTCGTCAAATGACTGGTTTGGTATAATCAGGCCACGTCAAATGACCGGTTCCGTACCTTCCTGCCGAGCGACTGTAGACAGATGACGACGGAGTTGAGGTTCTGCCTCTCCCAGAGGTCCACCGTCTGGAAGGTCTCTTGCGCCGGGACCCCGAAGTGCTTCGCCGCCTCGAGGAACGCGTTTATGTTCTCCATACACTTGAACGCCATCTTGGATTCGTTGATCTTCTTCACGGTTCCTGGTTGGATGTTGTTGACGAGTCTGTAAAGAGAATTTGGATTTTGTTAGAAGAAATATAGTTTTAGAAAGAGCTGCAAGCAAGGGTTGAAGAAAATATTGTATTTTGTTGAGCTGAAGTTTGAACAGAGGCAGAAATATAGTTTTGATTTAGTAGTGTCACGTTACATGCCGTTACAGACGTAACGTGACAGCTATGCTGTTACGATGTGTAAGTAGTCGGTGGCCCATCCAGGGGTAAGGAGGAAAGAGTAAACTAACTGTAAAACTACAAGTGTCGGTAGTCATGAAAATGGTTCCGACTGCTCGTTTGCCCTTTATAGTATAAAAAGATGTGCGTATTGTAATTGAACCGGGCCGGCACGAATAGGGATGTCGGAATTGTAATGAAATATCGATACATCGATATTTTTTAAAACATCAATATCGGTAGCGATATTTTTATTTCAAAATATCGATATATCGGTCGGCAATCCACAGCCATAGCCATGTCTAATAAATAAGTTATTATGGAAGAGAGTTCAAACTAACAAAAAAGGTTAATTTGGGATTCTAAGGTTGTACCACAAAAATATATCGTTTTTGATACTATTTCGATATTGGATATTTTATATCGATAAATCGTTACAAAAAATATCGCTCAAAAATATCTATATATCGAATTGAAGATATCGATATATCGAAATATCGATATTTTTTCTACAAGCCTAGGCACCATCGAGCATAGGCTCACATAACACCTACTCTAATGGCTATTTAGTTGCGCACAAACACATGCAGTTCTTTAAGGACACGTGGCATATTGGGGGGATGCGGCTCAAGACGGCAACGCTTTATCTCTGGTTTTGCAGATATTTATGGGTGCTAGTAGTCATCCAAATTGCCCGGAGGAAAATACCGTAAGGATTGTTAACGAATAACAATCACGTCATCTAGTGGGTGACAATCCTTTTTAGTTATAAAATGATTAATAGAGTCAACGTCATTGGAATACATATTATGTGGGTAATTTCTATTAAGTGATTAATGATTCGAACATAATGATTAATGATATGTTTGTCAGCGGCATACGTATATGCTAAAGGTTTTTGAGGTTTTAATAAAGGCACGCGAATTAGTACTATACTATTATAGGTTGATTCTTCTTTTTGTAATTTCGCGGCTATGCCAGATAATATTACATATTATAAACTTATAACCCTAAATAAATAAATGGTACCTACATGATAAAGATTTTAGGCGCCATGTGTTCTTAAGGAAGAATAATACTTGTATTAAATAGTATAAGGGAGCTGTCGAGCAGTCGAAGGTATATTCCATACCAAGATTACCGACCCTCATAGATATCTGAATGGAGGTTATACAGATGCGTAGTCCACCTGCCGCCTCCGCCCTGGTCCAACATACCTGATTGATTTAAATTTTTATATTCTTTCGTTTGTCTTTTATACTACCAACCGTACGCTATCCTAATCTATTGACGTGAATGAATTGCATTATTCAGAATGCCAGGTTCCATATACGACGTTCGGATTACACAAGATTCCGGGTTAGATCTTGCGGTAGAGACTGGAAATATAAAAGGGGAATTTTTAATTGCACCTCTATTTAAAATTTAAGCAAACAACAATTATCCACTAATAACGTACCAGCATATCAAATAAATTACTGTTTATCAAATTAAATAATTGTATAACTAAATGTATAATAAAATGTCTAAAATATATCAGAGTAAGCCACTTTATTTATCTAATTTTACTACAAAAATCTTGTTAAAACCACAGATATAAGCATTCTAAAACAAAATTACTCGCCGTATAACAAAAATACTGATTTGCACACTAAAGTATCCAATATTATCACCGAATTTCCAATCCCCAATCCGAGTCCTATTTTATACTCGGATCGACCACTTGTAATAGTTAACCATAGTGGGTCAGAAGACCCAAATTTACCCCGATAGGTTCGAAGTTGTTAGGTTGTTAGGATATTTTTTTTTATTTGCACTCGGAACACTTGGGCCAATTTCATAATCGGATCGATAACTTGTAATAGTTAATCATAGTGGGTCAGAAGACCCAAATTGATCCCGATAAGTTCGAAGTTGTTAGGTTGTTAGGATATTTTTTTTATTTGCACTCGGAACACTTGGTCCAATTTCATAATCGGATCGACAACTTGTAATAGTTAATCATAGTGGGTCAGAAGACCCAAATTTACCCTGATAGGTTCGAAGTTGTTAGGTTGTTAGGATATTTTTTTTACTTGCGCTCGGAACACTTGGTCTAATTTCATAATCGGATCGACAACTTGTAATAGTT
>LUGF01033735.1:119276-130318 GCA_001625245.1 Calycopis cecrops | reverse complement strand
GGTATCCGGGGGAACGGAACGAGGACATCTGTATAGCATCAGTAGACATGAAAATGTCTCCGATTGCTCATTTGCCACAGGGCGAAGGTGCCCGGGTATGATCATCTCCATGAAGCATTCAGCCACAACCATAAACATTCATATCGGAATGCATCACTCCCATCTCAGGATAGTTGGCAGTCTGTCCCGTTTTTCTATCCCAGTTCCATCGCCCGACGAGCACTTACAAGATTACTTCATAAAAATAGGTGCGAAGAAAAACACTCTACGTAATCGCACAAATAAAAATATGAAAAACCTACTAATATTATAAATGCGAAAGTTTTTATGTTTCTTTGTTTGTTACTCCTTCACGCAAAAACTGCTGAACTGATTTTCATGAAATTTGGCACACATATAGAAGGTAATTTGGATTAACACAGGATACTTTTTATCCTGTCAAAATATTCCTATAGGATGCCATGGAATGATTTCCTATTTTCCACAGGATCGAAATTTACGGGAGTGAAACCGCGGGGCGCAGCTATATTCTAATAAATCCAACTTCTCTAACGTGTCGAATACATAAAAATTACACCTCCCATTGCGCCATTGGGCCAAATTGTGTCCATTATATTGGAGCAGTGGCTACATTTCCAGGGAATTGTGATTTCGATCCAGTAGTTTCTCTATATTCGGATTTCATTATTTTACATCTTTGGAAAAGTTTCTTAAACGATATAATATATTATATTTAGTTATTTCCTAAGCTACTTTGTATAGGTGAGTTTTTAGTAAGAGGTAGTGCCATGCATGCATATTACGATTTACACGATTTTCCTATTGTATAAGGGGCAAATGAGCAATCGGAGCCATTCATGACTACCGACGCCTATAGACATATATATTACATCTAGGTTTTACATTCTCTTCTCTTTCCTATTCCTCCCTCCAGGACCACCGGCTACTATCACACCACACGAAACGCGAAAGCACAGCTGTCACTTTACGCAGGTATCGTGTATGCGAGAGGTACCTCCCTGGTCGTGCCCACCCAATTCGGCTGCATGCACGCAAGCAGCATGGCCCTACCTCTTACGTAAAATGAATGCAAGTAGCATGATATTGGAGATCTTGGCTTTCGTTATACGAGGCCTGGGGCCAGCGCTGGATTAAGCCCTAGGACTGGGGCATGGAGGCCTTGGAGTTCAAAAGGGGACCCTTTTATGGGTAAAAGGTCCTGAAGTCTTAGGGGGCCCTGAGTTAGAGCCCCCCGTAAGCCCCCTCCCCCGTGAATTCGGCGCGACCTAGGGATATTAGTGAGAGTAAAAAGACTGCGCGGATTGTAAGACTAACGTCTGATATGTGGAAAATTCTGGGTCACCTCATCAGGTGCAGATCACGACACAATTCTTATGGCAGTATTATATCTATCGATGGACAGACATGCAGACAGAATGTTTGAAATGAGTTCCATACTACAACAACACATCTTCAGTTCCCGAGGGTAGGCAGACAGTACAGACTGCCACGATTCTTACGAACTTGCCTTGTCTCTTCCACATGCTTTTTTTTTGCTATTTACATGACTAAACACGCCTTTAGCCATCTCCATAGAGGCTATACATATGCGCTGCTTTACCTCTAGGGGCCACCGGCTACTTAGACACCGTCTAAGTTGTCTAAGTAAGTGTGTCTAAGTAGCCGGTGCACAGTTGTCATTTTACGCCGGCCGTGTAAGCGTGAGTTATCTCCCCGGTCATGGCGGGCGATTCAACAATACATTATTGCATTAAAGTGGTACCTTCCAAATCCTATATGCCCGTTGGTTGATGTATAACGAAGCGGGATAAGTCTACAGTCAACAATGATTCCAAAACTAATTTTAAACTATATTTATTAAACAAACCCGAAACAATTCATCACACTGTAGGAGAATCCTGAATTGTTGCAACACGCCGACAGCACGACTTTGTGAACAATCGGTATATTTTCGACGTCTAATTTCCTTCTGTGAAAAAAGTAAATTTGATGTTATAGAGATCATAGGGAACAGAGAGGGTAAGCAACGGTGGCTCTCTGAGATACGAGCGTCTGAAGATCGATCCTGAGGTATTGGGATGCTATAAACACACTTTTGACTCTGTTGCTAACAGATCAGGGGTCGCTTCACCCTCCTAATATTTATATATATTAAAGCACACTTATCAACTCGGAAAGCGATCGTAACGGTATCGCCTGGAGCCGGTCAGTATTTTCGTATCGTCTTCGCTTTTCTCCTAATGGTCGCAGCACACTTCATCATCTCAGCCACAGGACGTCCACTGCTGAACATAGGCCTCCCCCATAGATTTCCAAATCGACCGATCAGACGCAACCTGTATCCATCGGCTCCCCGCAGCCTTCCTCAGGTCGTCTGACCATCTAGTGGGGGGACGCCCTATGTTGCGCTTTCCGTGACGTGGTCTCCACTCCAGAACCTTTCTGTCCCAACGGCCATCGGTTCTTCGTGCTATGTGCCCAGCCCTTACTTGCTACTCTACTTGCTAATCCGTTGGGCGATATCGTCGACTTTAGTTCGTCTGCGGATCTCCTCATTTCTTATTCGATCACGCAGAGAAATGCCGAGCATCGCCCTCTCCATAGCTCGTTGAGCGACCTTGAGCTTTTTTATGAGGCCCATAGTTAAGGACCACGTCTCTGTACCGTATGTCATCACTGGCAACACACATTGGTTATAGACCTTTGACTTTAAGCACTGAGGTATTTTGGACGAGAATACGCTGCGTAGTTTCCCGAACGCTGCCCAGCCGAGTTGGATTCGTCGATTAACCTCTTTCTCAAAGTTGGACCTACCTAGCCGGACTACTTGTCCACGGTAGATATATTCGTCAACAACTTCGAGAACGGAGTTCCCAACAGAGATTTCGGTGGGTACAACATGGACATTAGCCATGATTTTTGTCTTGTCCATGTTCATTTTAAGACCCACTTTGGGATGGTTGGGAAACTTTGTTGAGGTTAGAGAGCATTATACCTAGGTCTTCCATTGTCTCCGCCAGGACCACAATATCGTCGGCAAATCGAAGGTGAGTGATGTACTCGCCATTAATATTGATGCCTAGTCTTGTCCATTTCAGGAGCTTGAAGGCGTCTTCCAAGACAGTAGTGAATAGTTTCGGGGATATTACATCACCCTGTCTCACACCTCTCTGCAATGGAATCGCCCTCGTGCGCTGGTCATGTACTCGGACCGACATTGTGACGTTTTCATACAAACACTTCAAAACCTCTATATACCTGTAGTCAATGCGGCAGCGCTGGAGGGACCTTAGGACCGCCCATGTTTCGATCGAATCGAAGGCTTTCTCATAGTCCACAAACGCCAAGCAAAGTGGCAAGTTATACTCTTCAGTCTTCTGTATAACCTGCCGCAGCGTATGTATGTGGTCTATGGTACTGAAACCTTTTCGGAAACCGGCTTGTTCGGGAGGCTGGAAGTCATCGAGCTTGCGTTCGAGACGATTTCTGATGACCCTTGAGAACAGCTTATAAACATGGCTCAGAAGCGTGATGGGCCTATAGTTCTTCAATAAGGTCTTATCGCCTTTTTTGAAGAAAAGTACCACCTCGCCGCTGTTCCATGTTTCTGGCGTTTTTCCCTCGAGCAAGACAAGATTGAAGAGCTTCTGAAGGACCTTTAGTATCGGCGTTCCGCCCGCTTTCAGAATCGCTGATGTAATTCCATCTTCACCTGGTGCCTTGTTGTTTTTTAGCTGTTTTAGGGCCATTCTGATCTCGTACAGGCTGATGTCCGGGATATCTTCGGTATAGTGTCGCGTAAGTTTTGATCGTGGATCGTTGGTCGTTACGGGTAAAGCTACCGAGGTATATAACTGTCCATAGAACCTCTCTATCTCCCCTAACACCTCTGATCTCGTCGATACCACATTGCCTTCTCTCGTCTTCAGCTTCGACGCAGCACACTTATCAACTCGGAAAAGAATCGTAACCGTATCACCTGGAGCCGGTCAGTAATCTTGTATCGTCTTCGCTTTTCTAGGCGAGGCGTTTACGATCCCTTTCCGAGTTAATAAGAGTGCGGCGACCATAAGGACCATAAGGAGGCTGAAGGCTTCCGTGAGCCTCTAGCGGGGTAGGGTTCTTCCAATAGGGAGCTCGGAATCCCCACGCTTTTCGGTAACACACCCAGGGTGTGCCGCTGCGGCGTAACTGCTTACGTCACTTTAAAATAAAAAAAATAACTTAGGGGGTGAATTAAAATGTATAATGACATCACGGTATAGGAAAAACAGAAATAGTTTTCAAATCGCTTCAATCGTAGATGGTCGTTTTTGTTCAAATATTTACTTTAGTAAATATTATTATCATTAAAATTGTTGTATTTAATTTACATTAGCTGACCCGACAGATGTTGTATTGTTATTAGTATAAATATGTTGTCATGGTAACGTGTAATGCTATGTGGTCGACTTGTCAACCAGTTACCTTTTTTTTTTGGTAACGTAGAAGAATACCTTTATGTATCTACGCTACCCAGGAGCCCGGGTAGCTCAATAGGGTATCGTGCCGGGCTCGGCAATTGGACTGCTACTACCGACTAAACTCCCGCGGGCCTACAGCCGCTATAATTGGAGGGCCCTGGATCCCTCCAGCGACAGACATTTTAGGGTTCCGTGTCTCTAAGAAAAAAAATGGAATCATGATCACTTTGTTGTCCGTCTGTCCGTACGTCTGTCTCGACCTTTTTCTCGAAAACGCGTGAAGGGAATAAACTGAAATTTATGTCAAATATTGAGGTCTATTAATTCTACATGTCTTGAAAAAAAGGCATACTTCTAAATTACCGTAATACAAAGTTATAGCCATTTATGCACAAATTTTGTATGAAAATGCACTTTTTTGAGAACCTAAAAAGCTATCGGGTACTTCCCGTTGACCTTGAACTGAGAAATTTGGCAAAAAGTAAGAACTTCCATAGGAATAAATTTAAAAACAAGTAAATTAAAATTATATCACTGGGATAAATCATTACCAACTTATAACTGTAATTCGTTTCCTGCTAAAAGTGTGCAAGCAACCATTTATAATATAAGTTTATCAACTTAACCGACAGGAGTCGAGTGACGATATACATAGCTGTCATTGACAGCTATATCGTTTGAATTGTTGCATTTCATGTGGATATTGGTCTTAATAGCCACATAAAGGTTTCGATAGCACATTTGCCCTCTTATACTGTAAATAGTCATAAATAGTTATAAATTTTTAGTTTGTGGAAATTATTAATAGCACTCGACTGAAATATCATAATTGCTATATTATTTGCCTGACCTGACAACCTGATACTGTTACAATTAAAAATAAAAAAAAAATACATTTGAATTTGGAATCTGTCATTTTTATACGATTGTTCATTGTGTTTTCTCATTTTGGCGCCAATATACTGTAAAATATTTTGCGATATTTAAATGGATGATAAAGAGAACAGAATCTCTGTGATTGCATTAAGTACACAATGTAGGTAAAGTATGAAACCAAATGCAACTCTCCATACACTTGGTATTAGTCAAATGTTTGTGCATCAGGCTATTAATAGGTACAATGAGACTTCCTCTGTTTATGACAGAGAAAGATCTGCCGTCCACGTTTTTACACAGGATTTACACGATACACATGGGCAATTGTATCACAAATACGCTCGCCCTCTATGTTTATCACTCGTTTATCGGATTTTTGCACTAAATTGAACATATTTTGTGAAAAATCTGCAGCAAAATAAGCCAATCTTATTGTATTAAATCTACTTATGATGTGGTTTATTTTGATACTGGTTCCATAAAGTTTGCACCATTCACCAATATGGTTTAAATTTAAATGATTATCAATCTATTTTTATTATAAAAGTGAGTTTTTAAAATATACTCATAAACATTACAAACTTATATTGTTTTTTTCACACCAAATGAGTGCACTCGCCGGGGAATGTAATTTTCTCAAATCCTATTCATTTCCATGCACATACGTCCCATTCGTACGGAACCCTCGGTGTGCGAGTCCGACTAGCACTTGGCCGTTTTTTTCTCTAAAGGTTATTTATTTTTATTATTTATTTTTTTAGACGTTGTACCTAGTAAATTCATTCGTATACTACAGTTGCCAAAACGTACGGTCGTAAGTTTCGCATCACTGCGGGTCGGGGTCCAAGATTTATGCCACCTTAGATGCAATCTGTCTTCTTGTTTACACGTACGTCACGAACAGCTTTGCGTTGGGATGAAATATGACGTAGTAAATGTTGCCCGCGCCACCGTACCGGTTTATTTGTGCTGTTACTGTCAATTTGTAACAGTTTACAACCTCTCTGTCATTAAAAGAAATATTACACTCTTGAATAATTTATGTATGGCTTTATATAACTCCGAATGTGAAGCAGAATATGTGTCGCAGCCAACTAGCTTAGTTAGCCATTCAATCAACAGCCTTTTTTTACTGGAGGAAATGCATAATGGATACCACACGACTTCGGGGAAAGTGAGTTGATGAAAGTGAGTGAGGGATTCTCGCCGCAAAATATATGGGGGGGGGGGGGGGATTCCCTGCTTGGCCCAAGGGAAAAGCAAGGAGCGCCAGAAACACAAAGGCACTATGATGCGTCATATTATGCATAATATAATCTTTAGATGTACCTACATAGTGTTAGTTTTTTGTCACCGGCCAAATCTTCAGATTTGGCTCAGAATCGATAATACATTCGATTTGTGATGTAAAAAAAACAAAAAAAAAAAATTAATAAATATTTTTTTCTCCTATACTCAAAGTATTATCGTGTACAGATCTTATTGCCTTAAGCTCTGTACATGACCTTGGAGTGTTGCCGGTCGACGTTGAGAAAATTCAATTTAAAATATTTGAATACCTTTACTTGCTTACTTACTTTCTCCAGCGCAGTGACCCGAAGTAGAACTTTGCACCGACACTAGATCACGCCATTTGTCCCTCTCCTTCGCGATATACTCCCAATCAGCCTCCTGTATGTCGCGTTGGTCTCTCTGACACTCGTCTATCCAGCAATATCTAGGCCTACCAATTGCTTGTTTCCCTCTTGGTCGTCTCAGATACAGTCATTTGACCGCACGATCCTCTTCCATTATCTTTATTTGGCAGAGCAAAATCGAGCAGCTTCGCTCTCGCCGATGATATTGGGCCCGTCCATAAGGGTCAATTCACACCAAAAGCGCGGCGAAGCGCAGTTTATGTGTCATATGAATTTCAACTTTATAATAATTACTATAATACTTAATATCGCATGAGAAACTCAAAGGATACGCGCGGATTCCCGCGACTACGCGAGAAGTCGCTGGTCCCCGCGGAAGTCGCGAGAATTCGATAATAAGTACTACAGTAATGAAAATAAAGTTTAAATTTATATGACACTGAAAGTGCGCTCCGCTTCGCCGCGCTGTTGGTGTGAATTGACCCTAAGCTGTTTCACCTTCAAATTTTTCTCCATTCGCCATGGTCCGTCTTCTCGCCTGGTGGGCCCCAAATTCTTCCTGAGAATCTTTCTTTCAGCTACTATGAGTTCTTAGAGAATAACCTTTAGGAAAGTCCATTTTATTTTAACTCACATAAATAATGAATCTAATAAAACTGTTTGGATCTCGCCAAAGCGTGAATGGAAAATTGATAATCTGTTGTTTTTATTAAAATTAATTAATGACCATAATTGTAATTTTGTTCGTGTAACAGATGTTAAGGTCAATGCACCCTGCGTATGCGATGAATTGATGTATTTTCCGGTCTATTTCAAATCGATATTACAATTAGACGATGATGTTTAAAACACACTCTTAAATTGACGTTTACTTCCTAATGGTGGCAAAAAACTAACCCTGTATGTATTTCTTGTGTTTGTGTGTACCTATGTCACTGAACTCCTAAGCAACTGGACCGACTTTGACAAAACTTTTTGTGTCATTTGAGAATGGCTTAGATTCGCAAATCAGCCCGGCAAATGACGATGCAGTCGTTATCTCGAATATACAATATTGTAGGGTAAAGTAACAGGTTGACAATTCAGACACATTGTTACACGTTACCATGACAACAAATTTTCTAATAATGACAAGACAAAGTCTGTGGGGCAGCTAGTGTTATATTATAATAAAATCAAAGTCAAAACTGTACATTGAATATTTTTTTAAAATAATACTTGGGGCCTGATCTACAATCGGTAACGAGGCAAAAATTTAGTTTTTAGACTTTTTGTCTCTAGATATCTCCGGGCTAAACTCAATAAGTACTGCATGGATGTACTTCAAATTTTGCATGAATATTACTAACAGGTTGGGTTAGGCTACATATTATATCGATATTTAAAAACTGATGCGGGTGAAACCGCTTGGCTCAGTTACTCTTCAATCAAAAAAACAATCTTTAGCTTAAACTTCTAAAAATTTGCGATCGCGCTTTCGGCCTTCGTAGATCCTATATATTTAATTTATATTATAAATAAAGCAAGCTTTTGTATCATAAAATTGGGAACTTTTGAATAAAGTTATATGAATAGCCCGAAAACGTCTTTTGTATTAAGTCATATTGCCGTAAAATGCTGAACTCAAGAAATCGTAGATTGACTTGTGTTGTAGATTGTTGTAAACAAAACATTCACAATTTCACGCCTATTAACATTATTTTTAAGGAAGGCAAAGCAAATAATGAACTCGAGAAATTTGAGATTGATTTGTACAACATTTTCACCTTTAGTTTAGCCTACTATAATTTACGATATAAAATATATAAATTAATAATATAACCTATATCTGTTAATTGAATGTACACGTATTCAATAGTTACTGACAACTGCAGTTTTTAGTTATCAGGTAAATATTGCATTTGTGATATTCCTGTTGTGTTTAAATGACTTCATTCATTAATTCATTTAATCACATCTTTATTTTTATATCACAAAAACTTATACGGCACAGAGCAATAAATTGTAAATGAACTGGAAGAGGAAGGCACTTCACTCTATCTCAAAAAAGTGAGTGCTTTAGACCACACAACTGAAGTTAAATTTAATTATTGATTTAATACACAAATTCGTTACTCACTATTACTCATCATTACAATAACATAACACATCATTTTATATTTATTTTTTAAATACAAAAAGTTTTACTTAAATCGAATTTGAATTCGAATGACAACTTCCATTGACCTCGCCCGATGTGTGATTTTTGTAACGCTCTCGCAACTTACTCCCCAAGTCAAGTGCGCGTGTACAAGTTTTACTTCAAAAACGTAATAGTGTTGTACCTAACATTATGGTGTTTTTTGATTGGCGAATTTTAGATGGACAATCTATAGTTGACTATAAATTGGGAAATAAACATTATTGTATTGTATATTGTGGTATTCTGAATATTTTGTGAAAAAAATGAGATTGTGACTGGGGTTTGCTTTGAAATCAGGAATAAAGAATATATTATATTTTACAAATTGTAAGGGCGTCGTACACTGAGCAGATCCGATCTTTGTTTTTTTTTAATTTTATTGCTTTAGGCAAATACGGTTGTCATATCACATTACCTCACGCCTAGATAAGCGACCTCAAGTCGAATACTGTTGGTATATAGTCTTACATCAGGCTTAATAAGAACAATTTACAGCGAATAAAACGGTAATAAATGTTTACAAGCATAATACGAAATTCACGTATTCGTATTATAGTTTTTACGATGTTCCCTCTTGTCTTGTGTTTTTAATTTTACATATTTTAACTAATATTTAAAAATATACTTTTCCATAGACACCTCAACCAGCTTAATCTGACAATGGGAAGCTACATTACAGTTTTAATTTTTTCCTGAAAACCTGTGTTTTTAGGGTTCCGTATCTCAAAGAAAAAAACGGAACCCTTATAGGATCGCTTTGTTGTCCGTCTGTCTGTACGTCTGTCAAGACCTTTTTCTCTAAAACGCGTGAAGAAATTAAGCTGAAATTTTTGTCAAATACGGAGTTCAGTTACGTCTTGATGCCTTGAAAAATCACACTTCTAAGTTAACGCAATAAAAGTTATAGCCAATTATGCACAAATTCTGTATGAAAACGTACTTTGTCGTAAACCAAAAAATTATCGGGTACATCCCGTTGAACTGGAGTTGTGAAATTTGGCAAGAAGTAAGAACTTATAGCACATATATAAGAATAAATCTGAAAACTAGTAAATTATATGTAGATTATTGGAAAAATCATTATCTACTTATAACTGTAATTCGTTGCCTACTAAATGTGTGTGAGCAACGTTTGGAATACGGAACCCTCGGTGTGCGAGTCGGACTCGCACTTGGCCGGTTTTTTATATTGTTTCTTTGTTTTTATAAGTTCTTTATTAATTCTTGAGATTTACAAAAATATTACATTTTAGTATACATTTAATTTCCTAAAAGTAATAATAAAACAATTATGTTACAATGTACAGTTGTCAGATAAAATTCTACTACAACTTTATGGCTGGGCCAATTAAAATAATATTACAAGTTATAAATTTATAATTTTCAACGGTAAAGATACAATAAATATATCTTTGAGAAGCTATATTTTTGTTACAATTATGTATTTATACTTACTAAGTGTATATTGTTGTTTTACACAAGTAAAATTAACAATAAAATGTAATAGAAACTTATAACTAATAAAATAAAAACAAAAATATATTGTAGGGTATACGAGGGCTGCCTTTTAAGTAGTGTCGTTTGCAAACCTCCTTCGACTGTATAAAAAAATATGTATGTCTTTTTCATCTTTTTGAATTTAGAATTCGAAAACAAAAGAATGTTTTATGATTATTCGGATAGTTTTATTGTAGCGTCGGTTCAAAGGTGATAAGTCGGTGGTAAAAATGGAAATATCAAAGGAAAATATGCGTGCGATATTTTCTACAACTTTCAAAGGGGATTAACGCGACTTCAGTGCTTTGAGGAGATAACTTCTGTGTTAAGTGATGCAGCACCTTGTCTTAGGACTGTAGAACGCTG
>LUGF01033735.1:98364-109562 GCA_001625245.1 Calycopis cecrops | reverse complement strand
ACATTAATCGCAGCTCACGTTTTGTAAGCTCGTTTTGAATTTATTATTGGCCAATATTCGTCGTTAGTTTAGTTTATTTTTCGCTCACCTATTTTTTTACCGCTCAAGTTATTAATACAGTATCTCATCATCAGTCGCTAAGTTATTTTTTAGTCGCTCGTTTTATAAATAATTATTCCCCATTATTAATGCGTCTTGAAAAAATGCCATGTTTTCTTCTGTGGATATGATTTAAATATTTATTTTGTCACAGATTGCGTTACTTCACTTTGATCTAATTTATACTGTTTTGAACATTTTCTGGGATTCTACCGTAGTTGCAATGACATTGCCCGATAACCAAATAATAAATGAATTCGTTTTTTTTCTCTTAACATGGGCAACAACATAACATCTCTTAACATAACACATGGATAACTTAATTATGATAATATTTGTTCGCTCAGTCTATACTCTGTACATCTAGCTTGTGTCTATTTTAGTTATTTCTACCACGAATATCACTTCTTCTTCACTAATTTCTGTAAAATTATTACACACAACAACAAGTATATTGACAGTAAACTGTTAGAAAAGCAATTTCCTATAATCTCCATGTACCTTAGTTTAGTCATGTTCTTTATGTATCTTTACTAAAATTATATCTTAAGATTCTAATAAATTTGTAGTTTGTTAGAGGTCGTGCCACTGGATGCGTTCGTCAGTTGCTTAAGCCGTGTACGAATAACGATCGATGTATTTTTAAGGACCATTTCAAATCGATTTTTAATTAACAAAATATTACAATTAGACGATAAAATTTAAAACACAGACTTGGATTGTTGTTTTAAATTTAAATTTTAAACCAAAATTTAAACCTGTATAACCTCTATACGGAGACCTAACAGTGGCGGTAGTCATAAAACGACTGTATTGCTCTTTTGTCCACATCTATACATATAATAAAGCTGTAGAAGACGTCATTCTGTCTGTGTCTTGTGCGGTCTTCACGCAAAAACTACTTGATGGATTTTGACGAGTTTTTGTTATACAGGTATTAGTCCTAGCCCCTAGGTAACATCTAGGCTATAATTTTTCAATATATATAATGCTGCAGTCGGTATCTCGACTTGAAATACACTATTGTAGGGTAAAATAACTGATTGACAATTCGGTCACATAAAATTATCCGTTGACAATCTAGTGGCACGGCAGTCATAATAGGAGCTTGCAATATTTTTCGCAATTTTAGATTCACTTCATTACTGACTGGGGTTATATTATATTTTTATATCACAGCTAAATCTGTTGCGTTCAGCCGTCTACACCGTCTCTTTGAGCTCGCAATATTTGCTGCAATTTAAGATTCGCTTCTTTAGTGACTCGGGTTATATCATATTATTATATCGCAGCTAAATCTGTTACAGCCCATCTACACCGTCTCTATGAGCTAGCAATATTGGCTCGAGTTACATTATGTTATTATATCGCAGCTTAATCTGTTACGGTACGTCTACACCGTCTCTAGGAGCTCGCAATATTCGCCACCACTTAAGATTAGCTTCTTTATTGACTCGGTTTATATTATACTAAATGGTGCCTGGGACTTCGTTCGCGTAGCGTAGTAATATTATAATCAAAGTGATTTCTTATTGTTTTCTTGCAGTGTGCTAAAATTCCGATTGAGCGATTTTACCGCAGTAGAAAGTGTTTTTGATGTTTACCAGGCTTTAATATCTATACACCAAGTTTCATTCGAATCCATCTAGTAGTTTTGGAGATTAACCCGTACAAAGTATAGTAAAGAAAATTAAAAAAACGTTGAAATATATTCTAATACTATTTTAACATCGCACCCCAATTACTTTTTAGTAATTATATTAAATGTACAGACACACAGATTTTGTGTTTTGTTATATGAATTAATATTATATCGCATCTAAATCTGTTACGGTCCGTCTACACCGTCTCTATGAGCTAGCAATATTCCTTGCCATATAAGATTCATTTCTTCATTGGCTCTGGTTACATTATATTATTATATCGCAGCTAAATCTGTTACGGTCCATCTACACTGTCTCTATGAGCTAGCAATATTCGCCACCACTTAAGACTAGTTTCTTTATTGGCTCTGGTTACACTAAATTATTATATCGTAGCTAAATCTGTTACGGTCCGTCTACACCGTCTCTATGAGCTAGCAATATTCCTCGCCATATAAGATTCATTTCTTCATTGGCTCTGGTTACATTAAATTATTATATCGCAAATAAATCTGTTACGGTCCGTCTACACCGTCTCTATGAGCTCGCAATATTCGCAGCTATATCAGATTCGTTTCTTTATTGGTTCGGGTTACTTTATATTATTATATCCCAGCTAAATCTGTTACGGCCCGTCCACACCGTCTCTATGAGCTCGCAATATTCGCGGCACATCAGCTCACCACCGTGATGGATGGGGCGACCTTTCTCTTTGATTTATTCCCCTATTATGACCACGTGCCTTCGCCTATTATGTTTAGTAACTACCTTTTAACGCGAAATGGGAGGTTTAATATTTTTACAAGGTTCCAAGAAATTGAACGATAATGTTAATGGTTGAGTTATTCAAATGTTGGTGGATCAAATTATAACGTGTATAGAAAAAGTCTAAATTATTGTATTATAAAAGACCGGGATGGTTGGCGAAGTTTGGGGGAGGCCTTTGCCCAGCAGTGGGAC
The DNA here is from genome assembly GCA_001625245.1 of Calycopis cecrops. Taxonomy (NCBI): domain Eukaryota; kingdom Metazoa; phylum Arthropoda; class Insecta; order Lepidoptera; family Lycaenidae; genus Calycopis; species Calycopis cecrops. The sequence continues at coordinate 106,860 of LUGF01033735.1, read as the reverse complement.
AACATAGGCTAAACAAAAAAAAAAGTTGGGTCCTTTTGTGAGTAGAGCTAACTTGCTGTCGAATTAGGGTGGAACGAATGGGGAGATCCCCTGTACATAAGGCGTAAAGTGACAGCTATGATGTTGTATTTCGGGGTTTTTTTAATTTTAATTTTAGGTATAGGGTGGCAAACGAGCAGTCGGATTTTCATGATTAGCGACGCTCATAGACATCAGCATAGAGGCTACACAGATGCGCTGCCCTCTTTCCACCTCCATGGGACACCGGCTACTTACACACAGCACGAAACGCGACAACACAGCTGTCACGTCACACCGGTATCGAGTAAGCAAGAGTTACCTTCCCGGTCATGCCGGCCTAATTCGACTACATGCCAGCATGCAGTGTGGCACTAACTCTTACTTTACAACTTTTTATTTTATTTTACAATATAAGCACATATTACATTACAGAAGGTTCTACAATCATACAAATCATCGTAACCAAGTAATAACCAGATCATTTATTTTCTTATCATAACTAATATTGTCATAACTTAGTTGTCATATGGAATAAATAAAAAACCAATAGTTATTTTAATACCTATTTCATTTAATCGCTATCATACAGTAATTTATTTTTATGTTATAATTATACAGGTGATCGGATATCGTTATCATACCGAGAACAGCCCTTATACGTCAGAATTGTATTTGTTGTACCTCTACCCTCCATAATCTGTTGTAATTCATATCTAAGTTCATGAATATTAGTCACATTATGGGCAAAATAATTAAATTCATATTTCTCGACCCTGACAGGTTCTACAATAAAAGTGCTGCAAGAAATACAAGTGCCTAAAAATCAGCTTTTTTACATACAAGGTCTGTAGTCTATGTCTGTCTGACCGAAACCCGCCAGCCTTCTTTGTAAAATATATTAAGACGAAATGGGCTCCAAATTTGTCAATCCGTGCTCACGTAGGTATATTCAAAACGAAACCTTTAAAAACTATTGTTTATCATATTTTTTTTAGCTGTGGTTAATGTTAACACAATACGGCATAGTTCTTAGGGCGTCGAAACACGATTAAATAATTTTGTCTCGATAGAAAAAAATCGTAAACTTTAATGAAAAAACACTATTTCTGACGTTTCCATCAATTTTTAAATCCAAACTATTCAATAACTATCAAAGTTATATTCACAACTAAAATATGTATCTATTCCCAATAAGTAATCGAAGAAATTTTAGGAGTCACTTTTTTAAATAAGCGTATGGTTAATTTTATAAAATAATATTAATCTAAATATTGTCGCTATTTTCGAGCGCCGTCCACGCAAAATTTACTAGGCGGATCGCATTTGGGACCTATAGCGCCTTAAATATATTCCGTTGTGTGGTACCCGTAACACAAGGCTTGCTCAAACAAGGGATTTTTGTCCGGACAAGAATGTATGTAAAGTACCGCGTACTTTTAATCTCTCATAATATGCACCACTCGATACAGTTGTATGTAAGCGATCTACTTAAGCGGACAAAAAAGTCCGCGGACAAAAATCCCTCGTCTGCGCAGGCCCTTAGGGTACTTAGGACAGGGCTAGACTAACGTGGTGTGCAAAGTCCACGGATATTATTATTTTGGATCAAGTCTAATGTAGAACTGACGGAGCTCATGCTTCAGTATTCATGTTCAGAGTAAGTAGAGTAGAAGAGTAAGAAGAGTAAGGGTCAATTCACACCAAATGCGCGACGGAACGCACTTTGCCATATAAATTTGAAGAACGGCAGGTTTCGTACAACCTATTTTTTTTTTCTTATGTAATATAATTTGTGCCATTTATTAAGGCAATTAAGACATTTGTGTGTGTACTATTTTTAAAAGTTCGTATTATTAAAAAAAAAAGAATTAAAAGAATTGAATAATCGAACGCAATGAAAGCATAAACTAAACGCAGTTATGCATTAAAAAGTTGCCATATGTAAAATAATACAAATATCGAAATGATGAATAATTATGTAGAAATAGAAATAAAATAAAAGTATNNGTTAGTTTAGTTTATTTTTCGCTCACTTATTTTTTTACCGCTCAAGTTATTAATACAGTATCTCATCGGCAGTCGCTCAGTTATTTTTTATTCGCTCGTTTTATTATTCCCCTTTTAAAATTTGGCCGTCGACCAAAAAATAACCCTGTATAATGAAATTAGATAACACTTCTAGATATATTTAAATTACTACGCTAAAGCCCAAACCCAAGTGTCTTATAGTTTTTCCTTAAAGTGTAGGTACCTACCACAAAAATGTGGCAACTGGCAGTGGGATGGTGTTGGTAAGTCCATCTAACTAGTCATCTATATCTGAGTTGGTGACCAACGTACTGTTTGACTTTATACAATCCTCACATTTATTTTCGAGAGGAGGTATTTCGATCTAATGTGTATTAACACCATCGTGTTAATACACATTACATCGAAATACCTCACGCCTACATGATGCCGCCGTGAAGTGACGGCTATGCTATGCGTTTCGTGCAGCTTGTGAGTAGCCGGTGGCCCGTGGAGGGAGGAGGAGGAAGGAGGGCGAAGCATCTGTATAACCTCTATGCGTTTGTCTGTGGGCGTCGGTGGTCATTAAAATGGCCTTGATTGCTCATTTATCACTTTATATGATATTAAAAAAAAAACGTGGTGCTAAAGGAAGGCAACGCACCTGAGTAGAAATTGTGCGGATGTCTATAGGCGTAATAGTCATTAAAATGCTTTGATTTCTTGTTTGCCCTATACTATAAAAGAAAATAGAAATATATATAAATGATGTGTATGGAGAGAGCTATGCTCGGGGTTTCTCTGCGAGAAATGATCCGAAACTCAGCGATCCTCTCGAGAACAAGAGTACTAACATAGTCCTGAGCTAGGGTTACCATTTAGAAATTTGGAAAGATCTGACAAATAGCCGGACAGTGCCAAAAAAATTCGGATATTTTTTTGGAACCGATTAAAAAACGCTTTTTATAACCATTGCATGCATAGTAGGTAGACATGGAGTATGGACGCACGGAAGAATTGATAAAGATGATTCATGTTTTTACATTCGGTAGTGGGAAATTAATAAAGATTGAAGATATTTGATCTGGGCAAAGTTAAGGGCCGGACAAAGTCTGGACACAAGTCGAAGCCGAAGTGCAATGGTCAAGCCGAAGTGCAATTGTCAGGCCACATTTCTGCAGCACCGACAACTGCTGAGCAAGAAAGGTTTTCAGAGCAGACATCCGCGACGCAAGCGTAGTTTTTTTCTCTTTTATTTTTTAGTATAAGAGGACGCCCATAGACATCCGCACAGAGGCTATACATATGCGTTGCCCGACATCCTCCTCCATTCTTTATGGGCCAAGGCTACACACACACCACACGAAACGCGACAGCACAGCTGTCACTTTACGCCAGAGTCGTGTAGTGAGAGGTACCTCCCCGGTCGTGCCAGCCTAATTCAGCTGCATGCATGCAGTGTGGCATTATCTTTTACTAACTGTGCACTTTGCTGAACGGTTTCCTACCAACTGATGACGTGGTCAAGGACGCGAGGGTGCAAGCATCTTGTGACCGTAGCCTATGGCATGCTATGGGGGCTACATCTAAATGGGCTACTTATACCTAGTACCTACACAGTGATGTACTCTCATCTGAGTTTATGTTAAGTCAGTATACTTTTATGAGTCAGATTTCAGATGGCACACCATACCCAGTGCATGGCGGTACCGATCTCTTATGCCTAGTGATAGGTAGTGCGGACCGAGCATATCTAGCATAGCATATACTCGTATAACATCTATGTCAAGAGTAATTAATAAATTCAAGTTACTAAGAAAGTATTTCATTTAATGTCCATACACCAACTACATACCTACATCCAGTAGTGAACGTCTCCTGACCGTTGCTGCTGCTGCTGATGATGATGATGTGGAAAGAATATCCTTGATCAATCTATTGATATGTCCCCTTCACAAACTGCACGAAGTCCGACAGCAAACTGCACAAAGTCCGACAGCAAACTGCACAAAGTCCGATAGCTATCTGCACAAAGTCCGACAGCAAACTGCACAAACCATCACTTCGACGTTTCACCTAACTTATAGAGAACTCATCTTTGTAAAAAGAACGCAATGAACATAAATATTGTAATATGTAGCTTCCTATAAGGTTGCCATATGCAGGATTCGTCTGGAGGTCTCCGGGCTTTTTGAGCGAAGTCCCGAGCCTCGAAAATGATAGTGTCCCGACAAAACCGATAATAAAAAAGGGCAAAAACACAATTAGCCCGCCTTTCAAATTAATTTTGAAATTAAAACTCCTATCAGAAACGAGGAGTAATAATATTTGCTTTGTTCCGACTATTAGCCGAAGATCTCGTTCATTTTTAATTTTGTCCAAATATTTCGTAATCCTATTTGACAACCCTATTCTGCTACAGTTGAAAGGGTAGGGAGATTTTAAAGTATGACGACACAAGGTAAAATACTGTTATTTTGAACTTATAACGACAAACATCGATGAACGCCGGCTGCACGCACGAAAAAGTATTGCGTTCCGCACGCAAGAGACAGCGCGGTTTAGAATGACACGATTCGCTTAGCGCTGGCTTGAGCCGCATCCTCCTTTTCATTCCATCCTTCGAATCGTCCTGCTTCTGAAACATGTAAAATTATCTATTTTTATGCGAAATTTAGAAAATCGTCAGATGAATTCAGTTGATTAAAAAAAATTAAAAGTTCAAATAGGATTCGCACACAGATAGTTCCGTAGCACAGTGAGGTAAGGCCATTACAAATTATATAAGTTGATTGAAAAAATTATAATATTTATTTTAGTATTATAAAATGACATTATACATACAATATACATTTTGTTTGACTCGAACTACACAAGTTTTTAATTATAATTTGTAAGAATTATAATTTATACATTTTTAGTATTGGTTTTAACATTTTGGTTACGAAACCCTAAAAATAAACTGTCTATTTTTTATACCATAAAACTTGTGAACCAAAGAACATGTATCCATAAAATTTGAGCTGGACCTAGATATTATAACATTTCTTTAAATTTAATAAGAAATATGTAAAATAATTCGTTGCCTACTAGGTAATAGAGTAGGCCGGTACTTAGCACAGGATTGTTATTAATAATGATGAAAATAATAATTATATTCTGTGGACTTGTCAGAAGTCCAACTCCAGTCTCTGTCTCACTATCATCTCGTCGTCACGAAAGAAGAACTTTTATGAGTAAATTTTTACGTGTTACTGATAAGAAAATCAACTAACAATAGTACGAGTCAACAATGATTTCATTTCATTTATATTAGGTTTGTGTAGGTGTCAAGTACAGTGACCAAGTCGGTGTGCAGTCGTGCGCGCAGTCTGTAACATGAAAACTAGTATTTACACGAGTACATTTTTCTGTGTGTCATCATTATTTTTCTTTCCATACTTATATATGTCACTGCATTTGGCTAGTAGCAAAAGTAGTAGTGTCAGGATAAAATTCATAGATAAAGAAATAGAGAGAAAATTAAATTTAGTGAGCAACGAACTGAAAAATACGGTGAAGAGTTTGAAATATATTTTGCTGTGGACTGAGGCCTCGGACGTGCCGTTCGTGTACATGGGAAATGGGACGAGCGGGTTTCGCGAGCGCAATTGTACGTACACTAACTGTTTTGTGACTAATGACAGAGACTATTTAGGAGATTATATCAAGTTTGATGTGATAGCGTTTGCAGGACCTGAAGTGCTTTATTCAGAAACGGATTTACCCACAAGACGATCGCCTTATCAAAAGTTCGTCTTCGCTAGTATAGAGTCGGCAGATAACTATCCATCTTGTAAGGGCAATTTCAATGGTTTTTTCAATTGGACCTGGACTTATAGATTGGATTCGGATGCAAAATGGGGTTACATAGTTATTAGGGACAAAGAAAATAAAATCGTAGGCCCCAAGAAAAATATGGATTGGATAGCTTGGAGAGATATGAAACCAACCACTGAAGAAGTAAAGGAAAGACTGAAAAGTAAAACTAAGGCAGCAGCTTGGTTTGTAAGCAACTGCTACACTATACGACGTAGAGAGTTTTATGAAACCTTATTGGAAAGAGAATTATTGAAGTATAACCTGGGGGTGGATATCTATGGGCGCTGTGGATTACATAACTGTTCTCGAAATGATGACAAAAAGTGTGATGATATGATAGAGAGGGATTATTATTTCTACCTTGCGTTCGAGAACTCCTTTGCGGAAGACTATGTGACTGAAAAATTGTTGCGCGCGTTGAATAATTTAGCTGTGCCAATTGTTTTTGGAGGTGCCAACTATTCAAGGTAAACTGTTGTAAAATATTATTGGTACTAAGTTCTTATACTAAGTTACAACTAGGCTTGTTCACGTCAGCCGTCAGTAACACGGGTATCTACGTTTAAGTTTCACTGTTCGTCCATAATTTGGTACGTGTAAACAAATTAATCACGATGATAAAGATGTAAAACAAATTTGTGTATTTTTAGGGTACCTTCTCTATATGGAAAATAAAGTGGATGATATTTTTTCCCTTTAGTGTGAGATCATTATTATGGACACGTTCTTCAAAATCGTCGGGAGTATTGCAAGACGCTTTTCGATTATGGAACCTTATTTTCACTCACCAGAATGCGATTCAACGGAAGAATTAAACAATGGTGAATGCTGTCCATGCTGTTGGGTCGGAAATCAGTATCTACTCTCAAACTGGTGTGCGAACGAGATGAATTGCAACTGCAGTAATACAACTGCAATCTTCAGTTGACATGCGAAAATACAGGTACATAAACCGATACTCAAAGTTTTAACGCTCGTGTTGGGGCAGGACACGTACCCTGGAGAAACGTATTGGGTAAACACAGTATCGGAAAGTGTCAATAAAAAATCAACGACGTTGCATTATTAACACTATGTGCGGAATTCAAGCTAATCATCACCGTAGATTTAGAAAACGCAAGATACACAATGTTAGAACGGAGGAGTGACAAAAAAGATATTCGATGTTGGTAAATGTCTCTATGTGAGTGAAAAATAGTGTTGTCTCGTATATAGCTACTTTTAAATTATCGATTTTTTCAGTTCGTAAGAATTATAAATATTCAGGAAGCAATCATAATGAATGAGATGAAATTTAACACATACATTTTATCAATGCTCGCTCAATAAAGTGAGACGTTTAGGCCAAAACATTATTAATAGGTAGGTTACTAATAGTTTAAGTTATTAAAACAATTTACTTTAGATTAATTGTTCAATGCCCTTTAAATATTACCATTTTATTTAAGTGTGTTCATAAAGTTTTCCTGTTCAATTTTGGAGACAGTACTAGGGTTATGGGTCCAAGCGCTGGATTTATAATCGGAATTCTGCCTCAGTCATATCTCTATTGACATTAAAAGATTCGTGATAGTTGAATCTGTAAACAAATAGATATACATTTTACACTTTTATAATTATATTATTTAGCTAATAGGAGTCCTGAGAATCATACTACGGTACAAAAAATGTAAGTAATTTAACGTAAGTCTTTCATTAGTACACAGCGGTATTTACTTTGTATAAAACACTAGCTGCGCCCCGCGGTTTCACCTGCGTAAATTTCGATCCCGTGAAAAATAAAAAATCATCCATAGGAACATTTTCTCGGGATAAAAACTCCTATGTATTGATTCCAGTTACCCTCTATGTGTGTACCAAATTTCATGAAAATCATGAAAAGGAGTAACAAATAAACAAACATACAAACTTTAGCATTTATAATATTAGTAGGATTTGTCCTCAAAATGTTTTTTGCACATAGTAAAATTCTTACTTGGAGTCTAATCTGGTCTGTTTATAGTCCGCAACTATTTTGCACGCAATTTTTGGAAACTTAGGAAAAATTTCAGTTACCCAATTACCAAGAAAAATCTTTTAGGTAATTATTGAGCGAGTAATACAATTTTAACTATAATTCATTGATAGATCATTTACGATGTTGGCAATCTATTCTTTCTATTACTTATTATTGACAAAACTTGGCTGAATAATTTTGTATGAACAATGAACATCACTATGTGCGCCACTAAAAAGGATCAAGTTTTATCGATACTCGTGACGTCACCGCTTTGGCAATCACTAGCTTAACTAAATATTTTACTATTTTACATAATTTCTTCTTCTCTTCGGGAATTCTGAATAAAATCACGCATTACACATATACAGACGAATGTAAATCAATATAATACTATAAACCAAGGATGTTAAAAAAAGGCGGACGGAATGCATTGAGTTATATGTAATAATAACTCAATGACGGAATGTTGCCTAGAAAATATTGAAGCATTGAAATTGTGACAATGTATTTATGTCTGCGCGTGTAAAGGGTTACTAGACATAAGAAAAATTACCCATCTTTTTAAATAATTTGAATACATATTTTTGAAGTTCTATTGAGTTACATTT
>LUGF01033735.1:76241-91530 GCA_001625245.1 Calycopis cecrops | reverse complement strand
GTGCCCCCCCCCCCCTTTATTTCTTAATTTATTTATTTTTATTCAAAATTCTAATAGCGGTTCACAGAATACACCAACCTACAAAGTTTGAACTACGACGGCCCAATAGTTTCGGAAAAAAGGGGCTGTGACATACGGACGGACAGACGGACGGACAGATATGACGAATCTATAAGGATTCCGTTTTTTTTGTCATTTTGGATACGGAACCCTAAAAAATGGCTAAGCAGAAATGACACTTGTAGGTATACATGTTATACGAAATAAACTACACATATATGTTTGTAATCGTTTTATAGTAACGTCATTAAATAATTTATGTAACATCATAATAAATATTTTTTTTGTTTATGTTTTTTACATGTTGGTTCCGTAAACTTAAAATACATAAACCTGTTCATTTTATTTTCCACAGCTGAATGTCACAAATCTTGAGTTTCACTTAGATATTATATCCAATTTATTAAATTTATTAAAAACGTACCAGAGTTGAGTGGTACTTAGAACACGTTTTTTGAGTATATATATATATAATGGTATATAATATAATGGAGGAGAAAATAATAATGCTGGAAGAGATTCCTGTATGGAATAAGCTGTACCTTTGTACTTGCCTTGCAATGAATCTCTGTTTAGTATATAATTTTGTTTTCCATGTACATACATTGTTGAATAAAATATATAAATAATCTGTATTATAGGGCTCAATTTGCTTCTATAAATTTTCTTTTGCACCATCACGTCATAACGAAGAAAGAACTTTTGCCATAAACTTTATAAGTATTACTGATAAGGAAACCAACAACCATAAACTCGAGCAAACAATGATCATAATTCATTTGTTAGTTTATTTGTATTACATTCGTGTTGCTGTTAGTTGACAGCGCCAAGTCGTGCGCGCAGCATGCAACATGAATACAAGCACTTACGCGAGAACATATTTCTATGTGTCGATATTATTTCTATTACTTTACTTATATATATCGCTACACGCCGTTAGAAATAATAATGTAAGGATAAAAATCAAAGTTATTGAAATAGAGAGAAAGATAGATTTAGTGCCATTAAGAAATGAAACAAAGAGTTTGAAATATATTTTGCTGTGGACTTTGGCGAAGAACGTGCCGTTCGTGTACATGGGAAATGGGACGAGCGGGTTTCGCGAGCGCAACTGTACGTACACTAACTGTTTTGTGACTGATGACAGAGACTACTTAGGAGATTATACCAAGTTTGATGTGATAGCGTTTGCAGGACCTGAAGTAGTTCGTTATGCAATATGGCAATTACCCTTAAAACGATCGCCACATCAAAAGTTCGCCTTCGCCAGTATAGAGTCAGCGGATAACTATCCAATGTGTATGTACAATTTCAATAGTTTTTTCAATTGGACCTGGACTTACAAATTGGATTCGGACGCAAAATGGGGTTACATAGTTATAAGGGACAAAGAAAATAAAATCGTAGGCCCCAAGAAAAACATGCATTGGATCGCTTGGAAAGATATGAAACCAACCACTGAAGAAGTAAAGGAAAGACTGAAAAGTAAAACTAAGGCAGCAGCATGGTTTGTCAGCAATTGCCGCACTAAAGGAGGCAGGGAGAAGTTTGAGTTGAATTTAGAGGAAGAATTATCGAAGTATGATCTGGAGGTGGATGTCTATGGTCGCTGTGGATCACTTAATTGTTCTCAAGATGATGAAAAAAAATGTAATGATATGATAGAGACGGATTATTATTTCTATCTCTCCTTCGAGAACTCCTTCGCGGAAGACTATGCGACTGAGAAATTGTTGCACCCGTTGAATCATTTAGCTGTGCCAATTGTCTATGGAGGTGCCAACTATTCAAGGTAAACTGTTGTAAAATATGGTACTAAGTTCCTATCGTGCGGTATATACATTAATAGTGAAGTCCGTCCGTCAGTGTAGTTAAACATTTTCACGTCGTCACTCACTGATGTTTCATCAATTAAATTATAGCGCACTTCGTGATGTAAGCTGAAAGTTGGCATCTGAGCTAACGTTAGTACACAAACATTAAAAAAAATTAAAACACCTAATTTAGGGGGTGGAAGTTTGTGTGAGACTTTCGGTGTGTGCCGCAGTACTAAAACTCGCTTAAATTTTGAGGACGCCTTATTGTAAATTAGAAAAATGCCTTTGGACGGGAAACGGCAGTCCCTGTCAAAAATTATCAGGATATGATGTCCGTGTGTCACTTATTATTTTACTAAGTTTCAGTAACTTAACAGTTATAATTTACAATTTATTTTTATGTAATATTTCCAATTTCGTCACTCGCACACTGACTTCTGATCATCAAAATTATACGGCACACATTATAACAATTAAGAATTATTATATATCTATTACATATTAATATTATAACTACTATTACTATTATAACTATTATGTAATTTTTTGCCGCTAATAAAATAATAATTTGTAAATACCAAATATATTCCTGAAAGAGAAACAATGAAAAATTCTAATTCATATGATACAAAATGTGTATAAGTATAAGCTTATCAACTTATTTAAGTTAAAATACTTATAGCCCCGACGAGTCCGACTCGCTTTTGCTGGCTTCTCATATATAGGTGTAGTGAAATTTATTTTATGTTTTATTGAAATCGATTTAGCATTTCAGTCTTAGTCTCAGTAAACAGAAATATAATAAGGTGTTGCGTCGATTGATTTTAATTTGATAGTACTTCAATTTGTGCACTTTGTGACCTTCTTAGGGTTAGTTGGTTTTTCGCATTTTCAGAGCACGGTCAAGCTCGGTCAAGGTTATTTCCGAACTTCTCTCCCTTGCCGTCTTGCTTTTCTGTCGTTTGTTATCGACTTCTATCGACTAAACGGAACAATCGACTAATTCGATAAGTTTTAGTAGTACTTGCCAATCGTTAGTATGTCATCGAAAGCTTGTATTTAAACTAAATGACATTGGCATCATAGGAACTGCCTTAATAATGTTTACGTCATATCGGGAAAATAGAAAGCAGGTAGTAAAAATTGATAAATGTTGCCGTGCTTACCGAAATGTCACTTATGGTATTCCACAAGGGTATATTTTGGATCTACTGCTGTTTTTAATTTATATAAATAACGTAGGTACCTACTGTAGCAGGTTGAATGAAAACTTCATCGTTGGAATGATTTTATAAAGAAAATACTTCAATTTAAATTTAAGAACGAATAGAATCTTCTTTATGAAAAAAATAAAAGATGATTTAGAGAGAGCAAATTATGCATTGAGACGGAACGAATGTCAATTCGAAGAATGTTCGCTTAGCTAGGGCTATTTTATATAATTAAAAATGTATTCACGTTATAAGATTAAATAAGAAAATAAACATATAAATAAATAATTCCAAGTTTTTCTATTCGTAACTCAGATGAGATAGTATTAGTTAGGTCAGTGATTGTAATCCCGGAGCAGGCATTACAGTACTATAGGTTTGACTTGCCACCTTCCACTATATGCAGACGATGCGTCATTTCATTTTTTATTTCGATAAATCTATTCATGAAATTATAATCAGTGCACAAAATAATCTAAATTTATTAAACGAATGGCTAAAATATAACTTGGCTAAAATATTAGCTATGAATACAGCTAAAACTTCCTTCATTATTTTTTCTGCCAAAAATAAAAAGATTTATAATGTACTACAACGCTCTACCTACTCATGAAAAATATCTTAGCCTTCGGTTAGATGACAAACTTATTTTAACATTTGTTGTAACTAAACTTAAAGATTATATTTTATCCGCACCATGGAAACAAATGAAAAATTCTAATGGTCCGGATGTCAAAAATATTTATTACTTAGGTATATGTACATAAATCATTTTTAGTGAATTGTAAAATTCACATGACAAATAAAGTTTCTTTGAATTTAGTTTTTACAAAGAAACGTCAAACGAAAATTGCATGCTCAAAGTTCATATCACTAGCTGGCGTTCCTATCTTGAAACTCTTTAACTCCCTTAGATCATTTACATAAGGATCTAAGCTCGTTCCCTATAATACTATGTTCACAATTTAAATTATACAAATTCAATATTTTGCAGGTTCATGCCAGACGGTGTCTACTTGAACGCAAACACTTTGGGCGTGAAAAAATTGGCTGAGAAGATGTACGAACTCATCCAGAACCCCGACGAGTACGCCGAGTACTTCCGATGGCGGAACCACTACTCGTACCACAAACGAGACGACACCCTGGAGACCAACGACTACTGCAGGTTCTGCTCGATGCTGAACGAAGAGGAACTAGTGCAGACGACTACGATATACGAAAACTTCCAGGAGTGGTGGAACCCACCAAATCGGTGTACAGGTTAATTATTGTTAATCAATGTAAAAAAAATATGAGGTGCCGTAATAACTGATGGCTCGTTGAGCCCTAAGTATTTAAGTAAGGGGGAGGGGGGGGCATTGTTGTATAAACAATATAACGGCGTGAATGATGAAAAGCTATCTGTATAATAAATTATATAATTGCTGTTAACTCATTTAATTATTTTATAGTTTTCGTGTAAATGCTTTGCAGAGGCATTAAATCTTTCTACAAAAAGTTCCCTGCGAACTTTGTGCCGCTTCATTTTTTTAATAGGAAGTATAAATAAAAAAGTATTTTAGTGATTCTTCTAACAGGTTGCATCTTCAATTAAGCACCTTGTGGTACATAATATTTATTGTTTTATTATCAGGGGCCAAAACAAACATAAACATTCTTCTAATCCGTGAAAATACCACATACAAGGTTGATAAAAGCAAGAGGCATTAAATGATACCACATATTTAGTGGATAATTTCCAGGCTACTCAACAAAAGTATTATCCATCGGAGCAATAGTATAGTGTAAACTAAAACAGCTTTCTTTTGAATAAATATATCGATTAAACCACTTTTAGTAAAATGTGATAACTCGATATCATAAATTATCATCCGATAACAAACAAAAAATGTACATAATATTATCTTACCACAGGCTTAGTCTTTGGCGTTTCTAAAGCATTTGAAATATTAGAAATCAGATGACCTACGTTAAATTGGATATCTTAGCCACAGAAAACAACGTTTTACAATTCAAAAATGAGATAAACACAAAGAAAGAAAGAAAGAAATTTTTATTTGCTCGAATATGGGTACATACAAAATAGGTGTTTTACATAGTATGAGTTTCCAACATATTCTGCTATATTAGCATGCAAATATTTATTAAACTTTTATATACTTAATCTAATTTTACATTAATTTTTATTCTTATTTACTTTTTTTTGGTTACTACCTCATCCAGTCCAATAGTACCAAGCGTCTGAATTTTTCTTTAAGTCTGTGTGGTTACCACCTCATCCAGTCCAATTATGCAATCCGACTATGTACTCCAATAATTCACTCTGCAAATGACTGGATATTTATAAGGTAATGAGGTAACCTGATGATCAACATTCTCACGCCATAAGAGAAATGTTAATATATTGTACAATGGTCATAATATGATGTGTTCATATTAATTGCCGGATGGCCGAAAATAGACTTATGTAACAGAACAATTATTGTGCCCGTGGAGAGTAGGGGTAAAGAGAATTATCACTCAATGTCAACATCATCAAATTTATCTTAAAATATTGAGAAAAAAATTGTAAAAATAAAAATGAAAAGCCCTTTTTTATGTAGAACTCCAAGAATGTCACACTCCAATAAACTTTTGTCTCCAGAATGTGTGTACCCGTCACAAATCGATTCATGAATAAAAATTACAATTTTAATTCACGATTTCTGTCAATAACCAGTTCTTTTCTAATTATTAATAGATTCAGCTTAATTAATGTAAGAAATATATTTGACTATCTGCGCCCCGCGGTTTCACCCGTGTAAATTTCGATGCCGTGGAAAATAGAAAATCATCCCATGGTATCCCATAGGAACATTTTTTCGGGATAAAAACTATCCTTTGTTAATCCAAGTTACTCTCTATGTGTGTGCCAAATTTCATGCATCGGTTAAGCCGTTTTTGCGTAACCTAGCATGTCATATGATATTTAGTTTTTAATTACAAAACAGTTTCACTTAGATCTAATTTCGATCTTCGCGGGATCACTATAATGATAAATATTATGTATGTACTAATCTCTAGTAAGATAATATAGTTGGCTAGCCACAAAAGTGTTAATAGAAATAAATATTTAATTGATTGCGTGAAGTGTGTTTTATTGCTTGTTTGTACGTTATCCTTGACACCATTTTTTTAATCAGCCAAATGAAATGTGTCAAAGATCGACCTTTTTTTAGGAATTGACACCGCTTATTTAAATTAGATGATCTTAAAGACTGTGTTGGTGGTCACCGCTGTTCGATATTTATATCTTCTAACTCTTGTGTTCAAAGGCTTCCTTGGTGATTGGTTGATTAAAAGACACGACAATAACTTAGGGGTTTATATTTTCAATATTATCGATGTGAGCGTTATAGGTACAACTGAATATATGCCAAATTTGGATGTATTATTCAAGATACATCCAAATTTGGCATATAAGGTTCTCTTTAACTCGCCCCTCCGCACCTCACTTGCTGTATGAATATTAAATGATTAAGCCAGGATTATGGATGTTTTAATTATATTCATTTAATGTGTTTCCGCTATCCGCCTACCGGAAGCGGTTGCCGACAGTGGAGGTACTACATGAGTAGCCGGTGGCCCAGTGGAGAAAAGGTGTAAAAGAGGGCAACGTATCTGCACAACCAGTAACAGCGCAGATGTTTATGGCCATTGGATGTTTCCGACTGGTCAAAGTATAAAAAATGAAGGCCGAAGGGGGCGTCGAGTCTTCTGAACAGGAGTTTGTATAAAGAGAGAGAGAGAGAGTTGTGAATGAGGAGAAAGAAAGGTGAGTGTGCAGCGATCGTGATATGTGGCATTCAATTCTCTCGGTCCACCCTTTAGAGAACTGACGTGAAGAGTTATTGTTAATAAAGCCCAGTCGCAGAGTAGAAAGAATTTTGTACGTTGACCTTTTTTTTGACCTATTGCTGTGCCTCTCTTTTGTGCGATGCACTATAGACTAAATCCCTGCGGATGCCTTCATCCGCTTTTATTGGAGAGTACCGGATCTGCAAGCAACAAGATCCCTGCAGCGACAGGCAGGCCTAGGAGAGGCCAGACTTCTCCTCATTGAGGATGGGCTACTTTCCAGTATTAAAAATAAAAGCTTATTGAATGTAATGTAATTTTTTATTTTAAAATCTATTTTTAAAAATATTTATTTTTATTCATAATTCACGTGACACGAAACGACGTGAAATTGACGATGACGTAACACGTGCATGCTGATTCCGAAATCTACTGATAGTACCAGTTAATTACTTTAAAATTTAACTTTTTTTCTGTATTCTGTAATTTGCACAATAATGTATATTTCATTCATTCATTCATAGTACTAGCCACTTGTCAAATTTCTAGTTCATCTTATGGATTTGCCAACTGACAACAACAACAGAAAAGTTTTAAATAGTAGGTAATGGCAGTAATTTTCGGAACGCTAACACAGCTAATACGTCCCAAGACGCCATTTTGCTTTAAGAAGCGTTTTCGCGGGTCTTATAAATTATGAATCTTTAATCTGAAATTTTGAGATAAATACTTATCAGAATTAAAAACAAAAATTGTATAAGTTCCTTGATCACTGATACATATTCTGGAGTTGTTTTTGAAAACTTGAAAAATAACCCATTAGTTTATTCCTTTTCAACTAAATAAAAAAATAGGGCAAAAACAGAAATAACTAAATGTGCCTCTTTAATGCAAAAAGTGAAGTAAATTTTTATATACTTGTTAGTTAAAGTTATATTTCAAAATGCGTTCTTTTCATGTACTTATTTAAAAATCTTAGATTTACGCCCTTTGTGCTTATGCTATAGGTACACAACAAAATTGACAAATAGGTCTTTTTTCAATTTCGTGAAAAATGTTAGTTCTGTCCTTCTTTATTAAGACCATAGGTTCCCACACTTTTTCGTCTAACGCCCACTTTGAAAATCAGTTACTTCGTATCGCCCCCTTATTAGTTATTACACCTTGATATTCAAAGACAATTATATCGTTTCTGGCCCTTACCGCCCCCCTCTGAGCATCTAGTGCCCACAAGGAGGCGTTATCGGCCACTTTGGGAAAGACTGATTAAGACGGTGCCAGCTTGGACATTCGCTTGCTTGATACACAGATGCCTTGTCCTCCCCTCCTCCTCCCCTCAATGGGGCCACTGGCAACTCACAAACTTAACAATCCGCGACAGCATAGCCGTCACTGGCCGACTGATCTGTCGGACTTCGTGTAGTTTGTGATATTTTTGAAGGAACAACGACCACTATCAAATATTTAAATAAAATTTTCTTTTAATAAATTCACGTTGGGCGAAATTAAAAAATCTGTTAAATTATAACATAAATAATTTTGTGTGAGGTATTCCACGCAACATTGCAGCTGACTTAGGCCGGCACGACCGGGGAGGTACCTCTCGCTTACATGCCGGCGCGGCGTATAGTGTCAACTGTGCTGTTTCAAACCATAAAGACATAACGACTTTAAAATCATAAAGATTGTAAAGCAATTTCAATTCCAAGTACATAAAATTTTACAACATGATTAAAAAAGTTATTAGGAAGCTTGTAGTGCCACGCGGTTTTACCTGCTTTACACGCTCGTCTTCTATTAGTCATAGTTTATTGGTATTCTATAGAATCGATATTTTTTTTTTTTATGATATAGGAGGGCAAACGAGCAGCCGGAGCCATTTTCATGACTACCGACGCCCACAAACATCCGCATAGGGGCTATACAGATGTGCTGCCCTCCTTTCTCCTCCCACCTCCATGGGCCACCGGCTACTTACACACCGCACGAAAAGCGACAGCACAGCTGTCACTTTACGCCAGTCTCGTGTAAGCGAGAGGTACCTCCCCGGTCGTGCCGGCCCAATTCGACTGCGTGCAAGCATGCAGTGTGGCACTACCTCTTACCGAGAATTAAATTATTAGAGAATTAAGCTATGTAACGCAGAAAGATTCGTTCAAATCGAATCTGTTCTTAAGTTTAGCTCGTTCAACAAAGCAAACAAAATCTTCAACATTGCAGTAGTTTAGATTTGGAACTTGTGTTGTTTGTCTTGTAGATTAAGGTGTGGGTTTTTTGGTTCACCTCTACTTGTCAATTTAATTATCATCCTCGAGCATTGCAATAGTTAATATCCTATTTTAGGGTTCTGTATCCAAAGGCTAATAACTCTAATACTCAGCTGAAAAATTTGCACCCGGCTGTAACTCAAAAACTGTGAAATCTTGCAGCTAATGTTTCTGTCGCTGCTAAAGTGAGCTCAGGTGCCAAGAAGTGTCATGTCAGAAGGTCCACCTGCGTGAGGACGGAGACATCGTAACGGATGCGCCGCCGATATGACGATTTCTCTACGTTTTCCAGGGCTCATCTTCCTGCGATGCGACGTATGGCTGGCAGGTCAATAATCGAACCATTCTCCAGTCGAACGCGAGTTGCAAGCCATAATTGACAAACCACAAGCTGGACTTGATCATTCAATCCACTAGCACCCCGGAGAACCCCGCAGCGTGGAGCTCATGTTGAAACGTCACTACAGCGACGAACATCGAACGAAAATAAGCCAATAAAGCAACGAGATCCACCAGAAATGCTTTAAATTGGGCTAGATTTTTGTTACGACAAAAATAGAAAGAAAGAAAGAATAGTTTATTTGTGAAATATGAATATACATTTTGCTTTACTATCTAATTATGTTTAATTATCACGAATTGGTCCCAAATCAGTATTTGCTGATTTTCACCAGCACTGGTCTTCTATTGGGGCCATTTAGTGAAGCCACGAAGCAGATACACAACTTAGACATTTACTATAGACCATAGGTTCTTAAACTTTTTCGTCTAACGCCCACTTTGAAAATCAGATAAAATAGACTCCCATAACGGTCAAAGCCACCGCTTCTAACAGGATCGCGTATATGTAGCCTCGGACTAAAAAGAGACTTGGAGTTTTTATCAACCATACAATTACCGCGGAACGGAAAGTAGTAAGGCTCAATTCACACCAAAAGCGCGGCGAAGCGCAGCGAAACGGAGCGCACTTTCAGTGTCATGTAAATTTAAACTTTATTTTAATTGCTGTAGTACTTATTATCGAATTCTCGCGACTTCCGCGCGGATTCCAGCGAATCCTCGCGCAGTCGCGGGAATCCGCGCGACTCGTTCGAGTTTCTCATGCGATAATAAGTATTATAGTAATAATTATAAAGTTGAAATTCATATGACACATAAACTGCGCTTCGCTTCGCTGCGCTTCGCCGCGCTTTTAGTGTGAATTGACCCTAAGGTTCGGAGATTAGCGCCAGTCGGTGTTGCGAGTATGATGCGTACGCATGACACTCTTAATAGGGCAAATTTTAGAGCAAATTTATTTATATTCGCTAAATTAAGGGGCAAATTTTTCTTGTTGGTTTCGTTTTGTATTTGGCAAACCCTTAGATGAAGTATACACGGTAGTATACTTAATCTAAGGGCAAAATATATGACGTATTGGCAAACCTCATTAGGTATATACTTTAAACATTTTCTGTTTTTAAATTTTAATGAATTCATCATACAAAATTGAATTATTATTATTTACAGATTAGGACGATGATGGTATATTTAAAATTAATGGTATTTAAATAAAATATTCATTACAGTATTGTAAAAACGGTATGCTCATATACGAAAATAAGAAAGGAAAGGAAGCACGGCCTTCTTGGAAAATAGGTATTATTAACAATTATTGTTATAAATAATTGTAATATAATTGTAGTGTGTGCAAACCTTTATTGGCGAAGTGTTGATACCGTAGACAGAGAAAAGAATTCCTCTGTCTACGGTTGATACATCTCATGGTGTATGAGTATGCAAAATACCGTAGAACTCTAAATACCTAACTTATTTGTTTATTAAAACGCCATCTATTAGTATCTTGAGAAACCAGGAACGTTGTGCGATTGATTAATAACTAGAGCCACCTGGTGTTTTACGTACGAACTCGCTCCATTGGTAGATTACTAATATTTATTAATCACCATGCCTTGCGGGAAGTTTCTTTGGCCCTCCTCAGTAGATGCCGCTAAGTGTGAGAAGTGCCACTACAGTTATCACAAACCATGTGTCACACAAACCAGGGAGCCCCCTGGCAAGGCCAAGGTCGACCGAACCTGACACTGTACCGCATATCAGCCCGGAACACCGCAAAACTCTAAGACCTATGAAAAGAACAAAAATGCTGGCGCTGATGGAATTATCGCACACCAGCTGATTTCCACTCTGATCTTAAGACTGCCATGGACGACATGATGGCAAAAATGCGCCATGAGTTCCATCTGCTTCGCGAAGACGTGTCGGGGAGGATCAGCAATCTGGAGAAGCGGATATCTGCCATAGAAGAGATGCAACAGCGGCATACATCAACCTCGTGTCAATCAGATGTTGAAAAAAAAATTGTCAGTTGAAAAACGACTTAAACGATAGGAGAGCTACTATCGAACGACGTACACATTACCAATTTACCAGAGGCGAACGGTGAAAATGCATTCCACGTTGCTTTATTGGTAGCGTCAAAGTCGGGCCTAAATATTGACATTACCAATTTACCAGAGGCGAACGGTGAAAATCCATTACACGTTGCTCTATTGGTAGCGTCAAAGTCGGGCCTAAATATTGACATTACCAATTTACCAGAGGCGAACGGTGAAAATCTATTACACGTTGCTTTATTGGTAGCGTCAAAGTTGAGCCTAAATATTGAAGAGCGTGATATCGTGAGTGTCGGAGATCGACGCATCAACGCTACCGAGTCAGTTTCACTCGGCCTGCTGCCCATCGGCTAGCGGAGTCTCGTGGTGCGGCTCACGCGCCGTGGCCTTCGAGACCAGTGGCTGGCCAACGCGCGCTTCCGTCGCAGCGTCACCTTGGCCGACCTTGCATGGTTCTTTGTCAACGAACGTCTCACCAGGCACACGAGATGGCCAGGTACAGGGACACAACCTGGCCAGGCAGAAACCGGGAGACTCTGTTTGTCTTATACGCTTTGACTCCGATATTCAACAAGTTTTTGGCGTCCAATCTGAGCAATGTATATACACTGGCGTAAGTAATGTACATATTTAGCGGAACGCAAAAAAAAAGGCTGCAAGATCGTATGAAAACACATTTTTGTTGTACAATACATTTGATTATTATTCTGAATTAATTAAATTAACATTTTTGAACATAAAAAATCACAAAATTAAAGCGAAAGAAACGAAATTAAAGACAATAAGGTCAGTGACTTAATTCTGAAGAGTTTTGACCTAACACAATGAAAACTAAAGAAAAATTAATATTGTCCAAATCACGGAATAGATAATTTTATCTATTCCGTGGTCCAAATGACTGGTTTTTTCGCGATGGGTGATACAATCAGTATTTAGTGTTGCCACCTCTTCCTGTTAAAACTGCCTGCATGCGTTGGCATGCTCTGTATTAAATTGTCAATAAAACTTTGCGGCATTGAGTTCCATTCTTCAACCAATGCGGTTTTGAGGTCTCTTACGTTGACAGGTGATGGATTTCTTTGTTTAATTTGTCTTCCCAGTTTGTCCCAAACGTGTTCTATTGGATTTAGGTCTGGCGAGCGTGCCGGCCACCCCAAAACCTGGATTCCGACCTCATTAAGATATTCCGAAACTAATGCCGTAATGTGAGGTCGAGCGTTGTCATGCATTAGAAGAAAATTGTCTCCAATGAAAGGGGCAAAAGGCATCACAATCTGCTCTGAAATGTCGGCTACGTAACTTGCCGCAGTCAGGGAGCCGTTTTCTACGATGTGTAGCTCCCTGCGTGCTCCTAAGCAAATACCGCCCCATACCATTACTGACCCTCCACCGTACGGCTCTCTCCCAATAATGTTACACTGAGCGTATATTTCTCCGGGTCGTCACCATACTTTGGTCCTTCCATCATCTGGTTTGAGACAAAATCTGGACTCATCACTAAAAAGAACTTTTCCCCAAGCGTCATTATTCCAATTTAGGTGGAAACGAGCAAAGCTGGCCCGAGCCACTCGATGACCTGCGGTGAGCTGTGGACCTCTGGCAGGCAAGTACGAACCTATACCAGCTGCCTTCAGTCTTCTTCTGACGGTTTTGGTACTAATTATCAACTGTCGAACTTCCTGCAGCTGGTTTCGTACCTCAGAAGAAGTCAAGGTACGGTTTCTGAGAACACTGCTGACAATAAATCTATCGTCTCTCTCTCCTGTTACTCTTTTGCGACCTTGTCCTTTACGACTGGTATACTCTCCAGTCTGCCGGTATCGTTTAACATTGCGGAAAATCACAGACTTGGAAACATGTAATGTTTGAGCCACTTCATTGTAAGTGTAACCATTTTCAATTAAAGTTACAGCTTTAGAAACCAGAGCAACGCTGAGATCCGGCATTATCGCCTAAATTTATCGAATTAAGTTCACTTCACTCAATAATGACAATTTTTCGTCAAAAAAACAACAGAAATAAAGTTTTTGTTAAAAACAACAAAAGACGACGAAAATTCCATACACTACGTGTCTCTGAAATTAGCAGATAAACAAAAAAAACAAATCAAAATCAAAATATTTTTATTCAAAATAGAATTTGAAAAATTGCTTTTTGAACGTCAAAAATTTACATCTACCACCGGTTCAACCCTAGCCCTGTCCTGAGAAGAACCGGCGAAACAAACTCAGCGGGCCTCATTAATTTCTTCATTATACATTCTTTATTTATATACATTAAAAAAAAATCTAATTTACATTTATTTTTGTATAGAAGTAGCCTGGGAGGAGGGTGCTATTCCCAAGGTATCTGTCATAAAATCTATTACTTTGTAATATCCCTTACCACACAAGCGTTCCTTAACTACTTTTTTAAATTTGTTGATTGAGAGTTTTTGAACGCTTTCTGGGATTTTATTGTAGAGGCGTATACATTGACCCCTAAAGGAATTCTTTACTCTGCTCAGTCTATGAAATGGTACATCTAGTTTGTGCCTGTTCCTAGTATTTCTATCATGATTAGCACTCTTCACATTGAATTCAGTAATATTCTTTCGTACATACAAAAATGAAATTTAAAATAGAATTATTTTTAAAACCATCTTTTTTTTTTAATACATAATATTGGTATAGTGGCCAGTACGAAAATATGAAAATATTTTCCGTTATTCGACCTTTTTTTTGCGTTCCCCTAAATATGTCCATGAGTGTAGATTATATCAAAATATTGTCAGCAGATTTTTTCCAAAAATAACTTATTTTTGTTGTTTAACCTTTGTTTATATATTTAAAGTACTGAATGTATTGTTACACTATTTTCAAACGACTATGATTAGAATTTTAAATTTAATTAAATACGATAAAACGTCTTGCGGTTCGCTGGATCTCCGTACTGCTTTCGTTGTTCATTCAATGAAAGAATGTTAGATTTTTACATGTATCTGACAGCTCGAGCTCCTTCATATTCCATGATTTGTAGCAAATTATATTTATTGAGGGCATATACTGTGTGTACTATGTATATTTCATTATTATTTAACTATAAAATTGTGTTGCAAGTAAACAAATGACTATTTAATTATCGACTATTTATTATTATTGAGAAACACTGAGCATAGCTCTCTCCATAGCGCGCTGAGCAACTTTGAATTGGTGGACCAGTCGGACCGTGAGTGCCCACGTTTCGGCTCCGTAGGTCATGACTGGTAGGACGCATTGGTTGAAGACTTTAGTCTTCAGACATAGTGGGATGGGTGACGACCCGACGTAGTTTGCCAAATGCTGCCCAGCCTAACTGAATTCTTCTCTGGACTTCCTTCTCTAAGCTGTTTTTACCTAGTTGGAGCGTTTGCCCTAGGTAAACATACTGTTGAACAGCCTCGAGTTGGAGTCCATGTACGGCAACTGGCTCCGGAATAACGTGCTCGTTATACATGAATTTGGTTTTGTCCAAATTCATCCGAAAGCTAGGAAGAACTAAGAGAAGAATCAGCCAGGGCATTCAGCATCTGTTGTAGGTCCTGCAGCGTTTCGGCCATAATGACTATGTCGTCTGCAAATCGCAGATGAGAGATGTACTTGCCGTTAATATTGATACCGCTGTCTTTCCAGTCCAACGTCCTGAACATATCCTCCAGACCGTTAGCGAACAGTTTCGGG
>LUGF01033735.1:49486-59857 GCA_001625245.1 Calycopis cecrops | reverse complement strand
AATTTTTAAATTTGCACCCCCTACCCCTAACAGGGGGTTGGGGGTGAGGGGTGTTTTTGGTATGATTTGATAGAGTTTCAAAAAATATTTGACACGTATTTTTTTGTTTTGATTTTTTTTTGAAACTTTTCGAAATAATCAGCCTGGACGGGTGGTCTGGAACACCCGGTATATTAAAAAAAAAAAGTAATCCGCAATTCAGTAAGACAATAATGCTATTTTTGTGCTTACCTACGTGACAGATTACGATAACGCGGTTAATCTCTTATAATTTTCTGTTATCTAAAGAGAGCATAAGACTTTAAACACAACTTTATATCTAAACGTATCAATGTACTGTAGTGTCACTGTTTCTTTCGCTGATGCGAAGTTTAGTTTCATGGAACTGGCATCTAACCGAGCGTCGAGATAGTTAAAACATGAAACAACAGTGGCAGTGTTGGGTCTAAAAGACCCGTATAGAAAAACGACCACAATTTGAATAATCAAGTAAAATTTATTTATTTATTACTATAATAAATTATTAAAACGACTATTTCTTTAAGATAGGTACTTACTTTTAATGCTTTTTATTAAAACTGTTACAATTAACAAACTTTGCCTTAAACTTACAAAACTAGGACAAAAGATATACTTTAAACTAGACTATCAATTAATAGTAAATAAAAAATACATGTCAATTACATATTGTACAATAAGACTTCGTATAATATTCCAAATCAGTCTTACAAGTCTAGAGAGTTTGTTTCATTAGTGGTTGCAATCTGTGCAGTCTCTAAAATACAACATCGAGTGTTCACTGCAGGTAAAAGTACTGTGTAACAAAATAAATTAACTATACAGGGTTATTTTTTGGTCACCGGCCAAATTTTCAAGTTTGATTCAGAATCAATAATACAATCGATTTATGAAATAAAAAATATAAAAAAAATAATTAGATAAAATTACTTTGTCCCATTTGTAAGACATATTTCTTGGTCACCACGTGCATGCACACTCGCGACTCACGGTAGGCCGACGTCACTGACCTTGAAGACGATACATTTCGTATAAGAACAACAATCCATGTAATTTTAAGAACCATTTCAAATCGATTTTTATTTAACAAAATATTACAATTAGACGTTAAAATTTAAAACACACCCTTGGAATGATGTTCACTTCCTTATTTTAAAATTTGGCCGGTGAAGAAAATTAACCATGTATACTTTTTAAAGTATTGCTCGAAATTACGACACGAAAGGCATGGTTGGGTCATATTTACCTATTTTCGTGATTAGACGCGTATGTACACCGCTACAGTTACAACACGGCTAAACAGCAATGTCCTGCCGAGTGGGGCGACGATTAGTTCCAGTTAGTGAGAGGTCTGGCAACGTTCTACAATAATCCTAGAAAATACACGCACATCAAAAAGGCGCGCGTCAAAAAGACAAGCGAACGCCGGGTTAACATGGCATATCAATTTTGCCATCACTAAGTTTTAATAAAAAAATACAAAACTGTAAATGTCGTTACGAAACATGGTAAATGGGTCCACCACACACCACGCCATACCCGAGTCGGCTAGTAGAGGGGAGAAGAGTATCATATAGGCATGTATACGGCGGCTGTGGGTTGCAAGATAAGATTAAATAATAGATATAATATGTAAACAACGAGAGATGTTTGAATTTTTATGTGTAACAGAGAATATGCGTAAGGGTAGTGAAACCACAAATCTTGCCGGTGGTGTAACGGAATAGTTCCCCAGGGTGTTCCTGCTACCGCAGTGGGTATCCCTTTGGCTACGCTTAGTCCCTTGAGCTAAAGATTATCGTATTGTTAACTCAAGGCCCTTTTCCGACTCAATCTGGGAACCACGAGGATTTTAATGGTCGAATTGTATGTACTTGGTAAGATGATCGACAACCAGTAATCTGAAAAAAAATTTTGGAATTCTGCAGGGAATGTTTTGGATATGGTAGATGCAATTGAAAGAGTTATTTTGTGAGATGATTAGGATGCTTTGTATTGATACCAACCGGTTTAGTTTCGATATAATATGTAGCATTAGTTCCGTATGACATGGTAGAGAGGATAGTGCTGGTAAGTACATTGCGTAAATATATCTTCATGCGGCTATGGTGCAGTACATTTATGGTCTACCCTATCTGAGCTTCAAACCCTTATCACAATTATTACGAAATAGTCTTACTATTTGAAAGAGAAGTAACAAAAAATGACGTAACAGCTATGCCACAGCTGCAGCGGTGCGTTTTGCGGCGCGGCAAGCGGCGAGTCGAGCGGTGAGCGATGTATGGAAAATCTAGAGAATGTACCAGCTATGCCACAGCTACAGCGCGGCGGTGCGTATTGCGTCGCGGCTAGCGGCGAGGGAAGACTCGAGCGGCGAGTCGAGCGGCGGGGACGGGGTGCGCGGGGCGCGGTGGAAACAAATGATTACTGAAGCTACTAGCGGCGGCATTCGACGGACGTATTCAGCCTCGCGCGGCCGCATCAAATAAGTTTTGTTTATCAATTTAAAAATGGCTCCGACTGCTCTTTCCCCCCCACCCCCTAAACCTTAAAATATAATTATTAAAAAAACTAATTAATGTGTGATTAATAAATCGATTACCATAATTTAAATAATTAACTATAAACAAATTAATACTTTTATTTATATTTTATTTACATAGGTAGGTTAAAATTACAAACAGCTGTTCTAGGATGTGAAAAAAATTTCTTGAGATTTAGCTTTTTGTTTAGTAAGTTGCATGCAGCTGAATCAGCTGAATCAGAATCAGGCCGGCACGACCGGGGAGGTACCTCTCGCTTACACGAGACCTGCGTAAAGTGGCAGCCGTGCTGTCGCGTGTTTTGTGTGATAATATGTAAGTAGCCGGTAGCCCATGGAGGTGGGAGGAAAGGAGGGCAGCGCATCTGTATAACCTCTATTCCTTATTGTCTACGCCCACGTCGGTAGTCAGCAAAATGGCTCCGACTGCTCGTTTGCTCCCCTAAACCATAAATATATAATTATAATTATTAAAAACAAATTAATTTGCGATTAATAAATTGATTTAGATAATTTAAATAAATACCTAACGATAAACAAATTAATACTTTTATTTATTTACATAGGTTAATCTTAGAAAATCAATGATATCTTGAGCTGAGAACGCACTTGTTTCACGGAATTATCGTGTCAGTTTTGAATTTTCTGATAGTCTAAATACGTCCACCGCTGCCGCCGCCGCGCGAGCTGTGGCATACCACCGCAAAACGCGCCGCCCGCCGCGCCGCTCACCGCGTCGCAAGTCGCAACGCTGCAGCTGTGGCCGGGCTGTAAGAGTTGCTGTCGTCAACTGTAGTAGAAATGAATGAATTTGTATATAATTGGCACGGTTTAAATACAGGGTAATATATTCATCCATCATCACATCGTATAATTATTGTAAGAGTGTGACTGTGGGGTACGCTAGAAAGGGGTGGAGGTAAAATGAACGCGGTAGTGATGATGCCGTTGGGAAAGATATGTATGATGTATGTATTACGGCACCCAGTAATACGGGTCACCAACCTAGTACCCTGCCCTTGTAAGCAATTTTTGTTGCGAAATAAAACATTTTTGATTTTTTTGAGATTTGATGTAAGTCTCGATGAGAGAGAGGAGTATGAAAGTTTCGGTGTAAAAATGAAAAGACTGTCCCTTGGCTACGACATGTAGAAATTGTCCAAAAGAATCGTCAAGAACCTTAGCAACCGGCGTGTATGAATTATGAGATTTTTGAATGTGGAAAATTCAAGGCCAGTGTGTAGTGACCGTGATATGTGGCACACTGTTTGCTCTGTCTACCCACTGGCGTGAAGATAAGTTGTTCTCCTTGTTATATAAATTTACATTATATTTACACTACTCTATTTCCAGTTCAGGTTGCAGGAAGGTTCGACTATTCCAACCGTGGAGAGATATAGAAACTTGGATTTTGCTGTCAAAGTCACTACAACACTAATTTTAAAATATATTTTTACAATAATACATGATAGTACTAACTGATAACGTGTGATAATGATTGTTTTTCACGGAACATTATTGTGTTAATTGTACCGGGTGCCATATGAGATTATATTTATTTCAAATATCTGTCGTCTGCGCGTATGCCAGCGTTGTGTTGTGTTCCCTGTGATAATATTGAACGAGCAAAATGAAATTTATCGACAAGTGTTTCAATATTATGTTTATATTCTCTCTACTAAAGATGTTTTTGTATGCCTCAACAAATACCATGCCAATTGATAAATTACCGACAAATTTGAAATACATACTACAATGGAAATCGCCCAAAAGTTTGCCTTTCGGTTTAATGCCACAGGGTAAAGACGGTTTTGTCAAAAGGAATTGTCCATACACTAATTGTTTTGTTACCCGTAATATATCTTATTTGCATGATTATACAAAATTTCATGTTATAGTGTTTCCTGGTAATCGAATAACAAGTTATAAACCCGACGATTTGCCAAAACGAAGAGCGTTGAATCAGAAATACGTTTTCGCTAGTACAGAATCTGCTGACAATGCACCAGTCTGCTCCACGAAATTCAACGGATTTTTCAATTGGACGTGGACGTATCGGTTGGATTCTGAGTCACCATGGGGTTACATAGCAGTGAGAGACTCGAAACATCAAATCGTCGGTCCAAGTACTAACGTGAATTGGATTCCTCATAAATATATGCAGCCTACTACCGAGGAGGTGCTAGCGAAGTTGAAGAATAAAACCAAAGCCGCTGCCTGGTTCGTCTCTGAGTGCCACACGAGAAGTCGTCGCGAAACGTATGTGAAGGAGTTACAAAGAGAGCTGAAGAAATACAAGCTGAACATCGACATATACGGATCTTGTGGCTCTCTGAAGTGTTCGCGTGGTAAAAACGAATGCAACAAATTGATAGCAAAGGATTATTATTTCTATCTTGCGTTCGAAAATTCATTTGCCGAGGATTATGTGACTGAAAACTTGCTGTATCCGCTAAAGAATTATGCTGTGCCAATTGTATTGGGCGGTGCAAACTATTCAAGGTAAATTAGTTTACTTTTTTAGAAATAGAAAAAACTTTATTTAAGAACTATGTTACACAGCTATACGTCATATCCTATTTAATCTACACGTACAACAACTAAACAGATATACACCAGTCACTAACTTTATAAAAAAATAAGAATAATTTTACTTGATCTTATCATTATCTATTTATCTCTTTGTCACTAGGCATTGGCAATGCTCAGGTAAAATCTTTTGCCAGTAAGCTAAAATGGGCAAAATATTGCTCGCAGAACCGACACTCCAGTAGCGATCAGCGAAGGTTGCGGCCTGATTGGCAGCGTCTAAGGCGTCTTAAGCGCTTAAAGCGGTAGGCGCGGGCGGCGCGGGTGGAGCCGAGGTATGGCCGCCTGGCGTCGCGTCGTGAGCACAGTGCTCCCTGCACAGCCCGCTTTAATGAGTTTAAACTCAGGTGTAAACACACTTTTTTATGTTAAAAAAACCTACTGCATTTTTTTATTAATGCAGTAGGCTAGAAAAATTCTTTACAAGGATATCACCCGAATCAAATTTTGATTGAAATATCTGATTTCTTAAAAAAAATAAATAAAATGGATACCCCTTTAAAAATGGTTTTAATTCAAATGATCGTAATTTTCAGCAACAACACCCATTTATTTTTTATATATAAAATAGATAGATTAGTGATTTAGGTAAATAACCGATTGCTTTTTTATTTCGTGTTTATATTTTAAATTAAAAAACTCTAAAAAAATTTACGATCTAAAATTTAAAGCCATTTGTGATCAAATGAGTCATGGAATATTTGACTTTAAGTAAAAGATATTTGAAAAAAAAATTACAGCCTTGCGGCCTATAGTCGGGGATCAACTTTGGAGGTTGGTTCCGGCTGCTCTGTCTAATAATCTATGACGTATTTTCATTTTTGGGGTTCCGTAGCCAAATGGCAAATATAGAACCCTTATAGATTCGTATTCTGTAAACCGCTTATCGAATTTTGAATAAAAATAAAGAAATAAAAATATAAAGGAGGGGGGCACTCTATACATAGAACTGAATCTAAAGATTTTTTCATCTGTATACGAGGGATGTCTATGAATTGGTCTTCAAAAATGAGAAACCATTTTTCGTTACAATTAATTGTTTGTAAGATGGACGCTTCCAAAGTGAAAAGTGAGTGTCCCGTCTCTAACTTTTAAACTAAGAGAGTGAGAAATCTAAAAAATGTATATGCTGTAGATATTAGTAAAAAATTTCAAAGAAAGTTAGTTAATTAAGTAATTAGTTAATAATAC
The DNA here is from genome assembly GCA_001625245.1 of Calycopis cecrops. Classification (NCBI taxonomy): domain Eukaryota; kingdom Metazoa; phylum Arthropoda; class Insecta; order Lepidoptera; family Lycaenidae; genus Calycopis; species Calycopis cecrops. Next base: position 53,517 of record LUGF01033735.1, on the reverse strand, counting down.
ATTTTCCAAAAACGCAAATACAAGTTAGTCGTTCACACAAATGCTATGAAAAACCAAGTTATTTTATTTTCTGGTAAAAAATGTCACAGATACACTTTTCGCTGGTACTGAACCCTCAGTGTGTGAGTCCGACACACACTTGGCCGGTTTTTAATGTAAATAATTAGTTATCTAATATATAAAATTCTCGTGTCACAGTTTTCGTTGCCATACTCCTCCGAAACGGCTTGACCGATTCTCATGAAATTTTGTGAGCATATTGAGTAGGTCTGAGAATCGGCCAACATCTATTTTTTATCCCGATATTCCCACGGGATCGAAAGTTACGCGGGTGAAACCGCTGGGCGCAGCTAGTAATTTATAAATACTTCAATCCCTATTGTCATATACACATTAACTGTAAATTTGATTATGCTGTGTGCGAAACTGTGGCGCCAAAAGTTTTTAAGCCAAATCTTTCACAGTATAATGCAAAATTTTTAAATAAATCATTGTACTGTACTATATACCTATACACGTATGCAGGGTTATTTTTAAGTCACTGGCCAAATTTATATTATAATAAACTTCATTCTAAGTTTCATTATCATTCTTTGTAACCATAACAAAACAAACATACGTTCCATTTTTTTGAAATGTTTAATCGTAACCGAATCGCAGAATAATGAATTATAATAACAAGTACCGGGATAACCGAGATTTGTTCAATTATTAATACGAATTACGTACTGATGACATATGAATACTATTTTTCGACCTAACTATGATAATAATAAAAGAGGTTTAAAAAGAGAAAAAGAGCTTTATACCACACAGCTGAAGTAAAACTTAATTATTGATTTTCTGTACCATATGACTTATCATGTCATATGATATGTTAATTTTTAAATTCAAAGACGCTACACATAGATCAAATTTGAATTAAGAATTTGAATGACAACATTGCCTTCTTGCCACGTATATGATTTTTGTAACGCTCTCGCCAGCTTCGCACCCAAGTCAAGTGCGCGTATAGAAGTTTTTCTTAAAAATAATAACTGACAGATAGATGGATAAAAACTTTGTTTGCAATTACAAACAGCACAATCACAGAACAACAATGAATAGCCCGGTACACAAATACCAAGTGTATGGAGAGTTTTTTAAAATTGCATTTTTTAGATTCCAAATTCAAATGTAATATTTTTTTATTTTTAATTGAAACAGTATTTATGGCGAGACTGAGTATAAATTAATCATATTTATATGAAACTAAAACACGTGTGTGAATGTAGAGTGTAGAGTGTGTAGATAAAGGTTCTATTTCCATTTTGTTGCTAGCTTTTGTTTCGAGAATGCAACCGCTGCAACTTCATACTGTAACTTTTGTGTGACGAATCTTAAAATTTCCCTCTCATCATTTTTTCATAACGCGCCTAAAGAAGTATAACTTAAAAAAAGGTGCTGATAGAGTTAGTCGGAAAATGATATTTATATCTATACTAATATTATAAAGAGGAAACCTTTGTATTTTTGTATGTTTGTATTGAATAGACTCAAAAACTACTGGACCGGTTTCAAAATTTCTTTTACCATTACTTAGAAGGATTCTTCTGAAATCGTAAAGACTATATTTTATCCCGGAAAATAGATAATTCCTACGGGAAACTCAGTAATCGCGAACGAAGTCGCAGGCAACAGCTAGTATATTTATAATTCGACAAATATAGCAGCTACCTACAGTATTTATTTATGTTCTATGAGTTTCTCGATGTCACACAAAACATCGACAAGCATGGTGCCAATGATTTTTCATTTTACGATATTTGAAATTTATAAATATTTTCTTATTTTCAGATTCATGCCCGAAGGTGTCTATTTGAACGCGAGAGTGTTGGGCCCTGTGAAGCTTGCTGAGAAAATGCATAAACTTATACAGAACCCCAATGTGTATGCAGAGTATTTCCGATGGCGCAACCATTATTCGTATTACCGAAGAACTGAGGATGTTGAAACGGATGACTACTGTAAATTCTGTTCTCTACTGAACGACAGCGATGCTTTAAAAGAAAAAACGGTCTACGACAATTTCAAAACGTGGTGGAACCCGCGGCACCGATGCTGCCATATTGGTCGTGATGACCATTTGATTTTGTAAGTAGACATTATCCTCCAGCTTTGTTCAGGTTGAATATATCAGCATATAAATCCTTTAAAACCTAGCAATAACGAAGCAGGTTTTATGTAAAACATTGGCCATACATCTATCTTATCGCTTTAAATTTAAAAAGTACTGGGATTTGTTGAATGTAAATAAGATCATTTATTAGCAGCTAATTATATAATTGGGCGTTTAATGACGAGCACTTGGATGACCGAGCTTTACTCGGTATTTTTTAGATTTTATACTTAGATACGAATTACGTACTGGTGAAATATGAATACTATTATTAGTAACAACTAATACCAATCAGTTTTTATATAAATATATATAAAAATTGCTCGTTTAAAGTATAGGATTCAATTCATCTTAGACTACAAAGTTATGAAAGTTTCTACTATAGAATGGATCGGTTATAGAATTATTGAATACTATAAGTTTGACGATCGATTGGCTCAGTTGGCAACGTAGCGGCATATTACGCATATTAAGCCAAAGGTTCGTGTTCGAATCCTGTCCATGTCAGATGTGTGTATACTTCATATTTCTTTAATAAAAATCTTATACAAATCTACAACATTTCTTAACTTTATACAAAATATTTCCTTGTATGGAACTTGTTATGCCACAAGTCTTTACGGTACTAAATATGTGGCTAGAGTAACTCAGAGAATATAGCCAACAGTCTGTATTCCTTCATTCCTAGAATCTGATAGACGACAGTCCGAAACGATTTGGGAAAATCGAAATCGAATAAAAATACGTGCCGCTGACGGCTTAACATGCTCTCCGAGACAAGACAATTCAAAATTTCTGATGCCCTGATTCAGGGCTGATTTATTAGAAATTAAAAGAATAACATATTGGTCCGTCCCGGTATTTGAACCCTGGGGCTCACTTCTGTGGTTCAACACATGCGTACTTCCCCGGACTCATGTGATTCAATTCGGTTGCAGCAAGGCTTTGTCTCTTATGATATACCTACATTCTCACATACTCGATTTAATTTTTATGATACTTACTTGTAATTAATTATTATTTATTTTATTTCTTTTAGCGACCAAGACAAATAAAACGAGCGAGATCTGGCAGTCACAGGCTCTTACACTGTTAAGTTTTTAGAATTATTAAAGACGAAGATTTTTATTGCTGTTTGTTAGTTGTTGTTTAAGAAATAAAAATAAATAAAAAAGCAAATAACATATCTATTTATGCATTCCTCTTTTTTATTGCCAATGTCTTGGGTCTTGTGTTGTAACTTCTCGTACCAGTAAAACACATCACTCACCTAAACCTTTTATCAACAAACTAAATTAAGACTTTCAACCCCAAACTAGATGATTACGTTTCACATACCAAAACATTGATGCAAAGCAGTGAAATACTCTGGGTCCATATTCACACTCAACAATATTATCAGAATAGATTTGATACCGAGTTCTTATTCGTGATCACACATGTAAATTGTGTGTTTGATTAATTATTATATTATGAAGCTTAGGGTTTATTTTTTTATTTACAGTGGGAGATTTAACAGGAGTAATTTTAGCTAATTCATCTATTGATATTACATTACATGATACTTATTATGTAGTAGCTCATTTCCATTATGTTTTGTCATTACGAGCAGTAGGTATTTCTAATCTTTGGAGGATTTATTCAAACAAAACAAAAAAAAAACAAAACAAAATATGTATTTATTTTGCAAGGTTACAATAACAGTATACAATAACACAAACAACATCTAAATCTTGCAAAATCGGTCTCAAACTCGGCATTTGCTGACTGGCATCAGCACCGATCTTCCGTTTGAGCCGCCGTGACATCACGGTCGCGCCAACAAGTAACTTAATAGTAGGACGAAAGTTCTAACCATTTATTAAGTTATATT
>LUGF01033735.1:32185-48818 GCA_001625245.1 Calycopis cecrops | reverse complement strand
TTCACTGACACCCATTATTTACAGGATTATCAATAAACCCTTATTATCTAAAAATTCAATTTATTATTATTTTTTGGAGTTAATTTAACATTTTTTCCTCAACACTTTTTAGGTTTAGCAGGAATATACCTCGACGATACTCTGATTACCCAGATAGATGTTTATCATGAAATGTTATAATTTCTTTTGGATCTTATATATCTTTAATTTCCATACTTATAATAATATTAAGTATTTGAGAATCATAATTAACCAACGTATAATTTTACGAGGCGTGTCCGTAAAATAAGTTCCACGAATTTTTTTCACATCAAAAACTGGTACTGCTGCAAAAAGAATAGTACATTTTTGGAAAGTTCAGTCTTTCTTTTATTTTTCTACATAATTGCCGTTGAGTTGTATGCATTTCGGCATTCGAGGCAGCCACTTTTTCAAACCAGAGTCATAGAACTCGGCCGCCTGTCCGTGTAGAATACTAACAACCGCATTTTGCACCTCTTTATCTGTCTCGAATTGGGTTCCGCCAAGGTTTTTCTTCAACTCGTGGAAGAGATGGAAGTCACTTGGTGCTAAGTCTGGGCTGTAGGGTGGGTGAGACACCATTTCCCATCCAAATCTTTCTATGAGGGCTCGTCGTAAACCGATGGCCGCCCTGCACGGGCTTCGTCGTGGACGTCTGTTGGGCCATTTTTAAAGTCCCTGACCCATCTGCGCACCATCCCAGAGCTCATACACTTGACAATGTTCTTCGTGAATTTCCTTCACCGATTTCTTCTTAGCGGCCAGAAAACGAATAACAGATCGCAACTCGCAGCTGGCGGGAGACGCAAGAGGAAGCTCCATCGCTGACGGCTGCTGAGCCAAGACTAAATGTCGCAGCGACGCTAGCTTGGTGAGGGATTAGAGTGGTTCCCCCACCAAACAACCTGTCTCTGTTGCCTGGTCGCGCATACAAACGATCCTAGCGCCAGTGGTAGCCCGTGGAACTTATTTAACGGACACGTCTCGTGTTTTCATAAAACATATCATAATCTATTGAATGATTCCAAAATATGTGATGAAACGAAATTGCTGCCGAGATGTCACATGATCAATGGTCTTAACTACTAGGCAAGATCCGACCACACTTCCAAGAGCTACCCCTGCCTGCCTACGGACTACTACAAGTAGCAGAAACAGATTAGTAACAGGCTGCAGCACCCTGCTGTCTCAGATTGACCTTCGCGCTCACACACATGATTTAACCCATGTCTCTAGGGTTTTCACTACAAGGCAATACCTGACCACACACCCAGAGCTCCCAACATACCAATATGTGACCATAGAGGGCGTCACAGACTACGTAGATGCGGTAATATATCTGTATCTCCGCAGATATCTGTCCATATCGCTCTCTATACTAAATTTAAGGAACATCACACATTACGCAGATCAGATATTACCGTCAAGCCTAAGTCAGCACCGACATAATATTATTTTTATAGAAGATATTACACGCAGATAAAATTTCATCATATTGTTTAGTGTGTTGTCTATGTTTAGTCGTAAACTGTATACTGAATACTCATACAATAGATGATGTCTATGGTTAGGAACTTAGGCATCAGTTGTCAACTCTGATCTGTCAGACTTGTCCTAGTTGACATACCTATATGTATATATGCGACACATATCTGCTTATTGTGTGACGCCTTCTTTTCTCTGTCTACGGTAACGTAACCTAACCTTAACAGTATAATGTAGATTACTATAGACGTCGCGTCGGTTGTTAAAAGGCCCCGGCTATATACGCATAAACAAATAAATATATTGTCTACTAGCTGCGATCCACGGTTTAACCCGCGTAAATTTGATGATCTCGTGGAAAATAGAAAATAATCCCATGAAATCGGAACATTTTTTCGGGATAAAAACTATCCTGTGTTAATCCATGTTACATGTGTGTGTGCCAATCGGTTCTGCAGTTTTTACGTGAAACAAACAAACATACAAACTTTCGCATTTATAATATTAAGTAGGATTGTAACTGTCGCATAGATGTCACAATGTATGGTACGGCAGCGTACAATTATGAAGGTCCGTAATACTGCGCCTGATTTCCCTCCGGTCAAATTGCTGACCCATCGTAACAGGATAATGAGGTACCATCCCGCTTGATCACATGCTTCATTTTAAAATTAGCATTCAATGCAATCATTTTTTTATACTATTTATATACTATAATATACATCCTATTAATATTATAAATGCGAAAGTTTGTATGTTTGTATGTTTGTTTGTTTGTTTGTTTGTTACTTCGTCACGCAAAAACTGCTGAACCGATTTTCATGAAATTTGGCACACGCAAACTAGGATTTTGGTAACTAGGATTAACACAGAATAGTTTTTATCCCGAAAAAATGTTCCTATGGGATGCCATGGGATGATTTTCCATGGGATCGAAATTTAAGCGGGTGAAAACGCGGGGCGCAACTTGTATATTTATATACTATAAAAAATAACGCGCTAACGAGCACTTGTAGCCTTTAGATGTTTTTTTTATTGTGTAGGAGGGCAAACGAGCAGTCGCAGCCATTTTCATGACAACCGACGCCCACAAACATCCGCATAGAGGCTATACAGATGCGCTGCCCTCCTTTCTCCTCCCAACTCCATGGGCCACCGGCTACTTACACATCGCACGAAACGCGACAGCACAGCTGTCACTTTACGCCGGTCTCGTGTAAGCGAGAGGCACCTTCCCGGTCGTGCCGGCCCAATTCGACTGCATGCTAGCATGCAGTGTGGCACTACCTCTTTCTAAATCTAATTGATGATTGCCGATGTCCATCGACATCCGTATGACTATTATGCAGACGCCTTGCCTTTTTTCCTCATTCGATGGTCCACCAGATAGTCAAAAACCGCACGAAACATGACAGCATAGCTGTAATAATGTTTGAACCTTTTTTTATAGCATAGGAGTGAAACGAGCAGTTAGGTCACCTGATGTAAAGTGATCACCAACGCCCACAGACATCCGCAACACCAGAGGACTAACAGATGCGTTGCCTATAATCTCTATACGTAATTGTGTAAATGGGTACTGTGATACGACGCTTTTGTAGCGTGATTTGTGACGCCAACTTTATTGCTTAATCTAGAAGCGAATCCGCACTATCCATATTTGATGTGCAATAAAAACTTTACGAATATCCAAACAAATTTTATTACGGAACAAATATCTATAAATTAATCATTACAATAGCTACCCATGACCTCAATATTCATGGACTGCTGCTCCTTTATGCACCTTCAGCTTTAACTGTACAGTTTTATCTGTACTGATTAATCTATTCCAGGATTTCTCCACCTTTTTGAAGTCACGCCTACCTAACGACTTGTGAAAATGTTTCATGCCTCCCCTAATAAAATATCACCTAATTAAAGAACGACATTATAGTTTTTGTTACGTTTATTAATTAATTATTAATAATATTAATATTTATAGAGATAAACATTTACTTCTAAGCACGAAACAATTAAAACCTATGAACTACTTAACTAATGTGAAACCTGACTTTATTTATTTCTGACTATCAAATCCATGCGAGGCTGGATTAATAATAGTAGTTACTGCTGAAAAACCAGCTTTCCACCAGTATGTAGAAGAGAATTGAAGCAAGGTTGTCAGAGACATTTCAGCTACACTTTGATTGATTTTATATCTTTTCAGCCAGAATTATTCCAATGTTAAAAGCTAAAAATCATCTTTTACTTTTGAGTCAGTCTTGAAATCCAAAAACTCTCCTGGATGTCAATGGGTAGCTGCAAGACATTTGTCGTCGGTTCCGAGTCAGCTTTCAGGGTGACGATTCTGGATCAATGTCTGCATAATAGTCTAATAATTTATTTTTCCTTTTCACCTTAACTATTAAATGCTTCGCGCCCCCCATGAAAACTGGCCGCGCCTCCTGCGCCCTACTGACTGAGAACTTATTTATTCATATTTTCATTCGATTATAGTTAAACTGTACAGTTCGATAGCGTCTATACACTTGAAGATTTATCTGCATAGTTCGACTATACAGCGAAATCGCACAGATAAAACTGAAGGTGAGTAGGGTACATTACATAGCCTTTGATTAACTATTTGCTAATCTGTGCTTTGAGGACATTTGAACAAACATCAGCGCTATCGCTAGTCAGCTTTGGTCAGCAATATTCTAACATTGTCGTGTCACACGGACCTGTTTTATATTTTTTTATTTCTATTGGTGGTTGACATTAAAAACAAATAGTTAATATACAATTTTATTCAATAACTTTATTTTATTAACTAATTAACATACGAAGGAGATCACTTATTTAGTATAATATAAGATTTTCTGAAATGTAGATCTAAGATTTTTTTTAAATTATGCCGGTTGATCCCTTATAATTGTGCCTTTTAATCTTAACATATTTGTTACATTAATTCGGCTAGCGAGATCTCACACACAGGTGTGTTTCTCTGCTTCCATCTCCATGGGCAACTCGACGGCATAAAGCTGTCACTTTACGTCGGCATCGCTAGCGAGAGGTACCTCGTCAGTCATGCCCAATTCAACTGCTATGTAGTATAAGCACTACATGTAACAAAAACTATATTAGGTACCTACTTGTTACATCGTCAAGCGACGCGACGTCTCAAAACTAATAAATTTCTGTAATCATTTAAAATGCATTTTACACCAAAAAGAGAGCTGTGCAATTCTTTTGAAACTCGAAGACAAAGGCATCATTATTGCTAATTAGTTGGTCTTGTCTTCCCGTTTTCTTCCGGACTCTTATTATCTATTGTCCGCGGGAAATGAAACAAATTATGTCGCCTAATGAGAAATTTCTTGGTTGATTTGTTCGTCTCTTTTTAACGCACGACTTCATTGATAGGGACAGAATTAGTAATGATGATGATGATGACGATACCCATGCTATCATTATAAAATATATTATATGTTACAAGATAAGAAACAAGAAACCGAACGGCTTATGTACTTGACCTAACATGTCACTCATATCGTCAAGACAAATCTAAGGACACCTCATACGTTCAAGTCAAATCCGTCAAGCCTTTAAGGTCACATATAAAGTTGATAGAAGGGAGGGGCTTTAGATAAAACATATTTAGTGTCTCATTTCCAGGCTACACAAAAAAAGCAGGTCAATCGGAACAATAAATTAGCCACAGGATTTTTTAAAGCCTTTTCTCACTTCTTACACGCTGTATCGTCATCTGATCGCGAGTATTGGCGGCCGGGATCATTCACCCCTTGCAAGGTTGCCGCTCGCTGTAGCCGCCCGGTACAAAGCATGATTACATTTTTTTGCTATTTAACTTCGAACCTCTCTAGCAAAGGCAGCATATGATATCTTTTGCACTTCAATATACAGGGTTAGTTTTTGGTCACCGACCATGTGAACAACCATAAAACAAATTCATTAGCAATAATATCGTGCTAAATCCAACACAATCATTATTCCCCAGTCGACTGCCGGACGCAAATGTTTATCGATTAAAGTATCGAGCTTAAATCGCTTAATAAATGAACGTTACTTTGTAGTCTATGAGCTAATGACTACCGGTACATTCCTTATTGAAGTTTAAAACGTAGATAGATCCAATACATTAAGGAACACTTTGAAACTCTTCCCCTCTTGTTCCACTATACCATATGTACCTATTAATGTAATACCTATTAAAATTTTAATGGTGAAATACTGGCCATTGGCAAACCGAACAACCGGGATGTACGCCGTACGGGTCTTACAAATTTATATTTGTAGATGATGAGATAGACTTAGGAACTACAGATAATATACGTTTGAAATGTTATTTATTGAGGCAATTTTAAATTATGAATATTTGGTATTTGTTGTTAAAGCTACAAACGTAATATACATTAATGGTGAAAATTTTAAAGGTATTTAATTTTCAGGGCACATTGCCCGATGACAGAAAAAAGACGGCCCCGTTTTTACCTATTGGGTGCAGAACTTTTTTAGAATTGCCATGAATAATAAGAATGTTTCAATTGGTACCTAATTTTAAATATATTTTTTAATTTTACGATGTAAATGCAATATGCATACTTTTATTTGAAATGTCACATAAATGACATTTCAAATAAATGTATCGTATCGTATTTGTATCATCGAAAACAAAACTTTCAGATTTTATAAACAAGGTAAATCTGGCAGCTTGGCTCTTGGTCTATGTGATTTTATTCCTCGATATAATTATACAGATTAAAATGCCATCACTTACACCAATAACAGGGAACGAGACCATTTGGTCGAAACTGGTTTATCGTTATAAAAATATTTTCTAACCCATTAAAAAGCTTAGCGGTGCGGTGGGTTGATTTTGTATAATAAATCATTGAATAGAAAAAGGACATATTATTTATTAAGTTCGTTTTCTATTCAATGATTATTATTACTACATAGTACTTAAATACTAAAAGCAATATTTGTAAATAAATATTACATTTTATGTAATAAAGGTACTTTTTGAAACCCTTATTTATTATTTGGTGGTTTGGTTTAGCGGGGGACGCTCGCCGCCGACCGGTCACGCGCCTTTGTGTATTTCGCTGCACATCAGTTTATTTATTTAGCGCACTTGATATACGTCACAAAATGTAAAAAATATTGTAGTGTTTTTGGGTGCCCCTACCGACTTTTTTATTATAGTATAATAGAGCAAATGAGCATCGGAGCTAATTTCTCAATACGTTAAAACCATTAAATTCATGACGTCCGACGCCCATAGACATCTGCATATCTGTAAATGCGTTTCCCTCCTCCCCCCGCAACGGGCTTACACACCCTTTTTTATACTGTGAGTATATGGAGGCAAACGAGCACTCGAAGCCATGTTCATCACTACTGACCCCACAGGCACAGAGACTATACAGGGTTATTTTTAGGTCACCGGCCAAATTTTCAAATAAGGAATTAAACATCATTCCAAGGCTGTGTTTTAAATTTGATCATCTAATTGTAATATTTTGTTAAATAAAAACGATTTAGAATGATCCTTAATAGTACGTCGATTGTTGTTCGCACACGAAATGTATCGACTTCCAGGTCAGTGACACCGGCCGGTCACAACGTATGTGTATGTATGTGTATTGTATTGTAGTTTAATGTTTTTCTATAAATATGTAACTAATATGTAATGTAGTGTATTAGTTACAGTGTGCTTGCAAATAAAGTTTTTCTTATTCTTATTCTTATTCTCTTTCCAAGATGGAATCGATAATCATTTGCTAGCTTCTGCGTTATTTGTAATATAATCAGCTGCTACATATGTTGCATATACATAATATGCCAAGTGGATGTAGGACAAGTCTGACAGAGAGAGAAGTCTGTCAGAGTTGACAATTGATACCTAAGCTTTCATCGCTAAGCTCTCTGCCATTGAGTTATATTATGTACTACAATAACTCAATGCTCTCTGCTTATGGTTTTTCTGTGAAAGAATACGACTGGATTGTCAATTTTTTACACATGATTTGCAGCAAGCAGTAGTAGTAGTAATGATCCTGCTCTGTGTCGCAGCGAGGTCATGAGCTGATAGAGTTAATAATGTAAAGTTGGATACGATGGGATCTGTGTCAAGACTGGCGTTAATGATCGAGCTCCGAGTTGCGGCGAGGTGGACCGGCGTTAATTCACTTCGTACAACCGATGTGTAGTGTATATGTTAGGCCCAAAGACCGAAAAAGCTCAGTGAGCGGAAAAAACGGCCACAACGCGCTCTGGCTGTTTTCAAATGCGCAGAACGCGTTTTGGCTGCTATTTAACGCTCGCAACGCGTTCTGGTAATTGTCGAACGGCCAGAACGCGTTTTATCATGCATCAAACGCTCAGAACGCGATCCTAATGTTTGAGTACTATTATGTGCCACTCTCTACCTGCGTACAATAAAATTCATTCTGTACTTTTAAAACAAAAGATGACTTTTGATTATTGTTCTACACACTTTTGTTATTTAGAGGTACGAAATATACTTAAATTTATGATCTTTTCTGTTAATTTTCAACAATTGAATCCTGTACGACTACAATTAAATACAAAGGACATATTTTTTCAAAGTTTTTATTCTATCAGAACATTACTTATTTTTACAAATACTGCTTCAATGACATTTCGAATTATATATATATTGTCCTTAAAAATACATCGAATGGTTGTTCTTAAACGAAATGCGTCGACTTAAAGTCAGTGACGTCGGCCTACCGTGAGTCGCGAGTGTGATGCACGTGGTGACCAAGAAATATGTTTTACAACATGGGACAAAGTAATTGTATCTAATTATTTTTTTACTATTTTCTATTTTATAAATCGAATGTTTTATTGATTCTGAACCAAACCTGAAAATTTGGCCGATGACCAAAAAATAACCCTGTACACAGGGTGGATACGAGCGAGAGGCATTAAATTAAACCACATATGAAGTGTATTATTTCCAGGCTACACAACAAATATCAGATCAATCGGAGCAATAGTTTAGCCACAGGAATTTTTTAAAGCTTTTTCTCACTTCGTACACTCTGTACCATCAGCTGTTCGAGCGCCCGACCGCCTATAGTCCGCCGGGGTCATTCACCCCGTTCGAGGCTTAGCGACCTTACCGAGCGGCCGCGGCGGCGCGTATAAAGAGTGTTTACAAGTTTTCCTTATTTTTTCGCTATTTAACTTGTTTGAAAAAAGTATTTTCGTATACTTGTCGTAAACTTTTTTTTAATAGTCTTGGATTAACAATAGGCACTTATAGTATATGTGGTTAAATTTAATGCCTCTCGCTCGTATCAACCTTGTATGTATGTAGTTGTTTATCTCATTATCACGTAGGTTTTCTAAATATTTTAGCGAGTTGAATAGCAAACTCTGTTTGCTAGTTTGCTCTCCATGTTAAAAAATACCAGATGATAAAGTTATGTCACTGTTCGTACTTTACCAGATTAAATTCCTGATGGTAATGAAGTAAGAATTAGCTAAGAAAAAAGGGTTAAAATAATACGGAGGGAAATTTACGAACAGGGCATAGTAATGAGACGGGTGGGAAAATAAATTAATAAAATAAAATGAATGAGCCTCGCGGTACCACTAGCGGGAGCGGGCAATTTATCTTTCTTCTCGTTTGTCTTTAAATTTAATTTATTTATTACGTTATGCCACTGTCTACTTAACATGGTGATTCAAACCCGTCAAGTGGATGTCAAAAGGACGAACGACGACATGAGACCATGAGAGACACATTTCACGAGACCGGCGTGAAGTAACAGCTGTGATGTCGCGTTTCGTGCGGTGTGTAAGTAGCCGGTGGCCCATGGAGTTGGGAGGAGAAAGGGCAACGCATCTGTATAGCCTCTATGTGGGCGTCTATGGGCGTCGGTATGCGTCATGAAAATGGCTCCAACTGCTCGTTTCCCCATATACAATTTAAAAAAAAACAATAATCAAATATATAGATACTTATATTTTTTTAATTCAAAGCTCCGCGGCTTCACTCAATTTCTGAAAACAAAGGCTTAAATATTTTTACGACTTTAAACGTCTCTTACTGAACTTACACTTATAATCAGATATTATTATAATATGTATTTAGCAACATGAGGCGCTCAACTGCATTGCAGCCGAATTAGAAGGGAGCGGGAGGTACCTTTCGCGTGCACGATACCCGCGTAAAGTGATAGCTGGGCTGTCGTGTTTTGTATGGTGTGAGAGGCATTAAATGAAACCACATATTTAGTGTATCATTTACAGGCTACACCACAAAGATCAGATCAATCGGAGCAATAGTTTAGCCATAGGAAGTTTTTAATGTTGGATTAACTGTAGGCACTTATAATATAGGTACCTATGTGGTTTAAATTAATGCCTCTCGCTATTATCAACCTTGTATATGAATAACCTCTATGCGGCTGCTTAGGGGCGTCAATAGGCTGTGATTGCTTGTTTGGCGCCAATAAAAAGACTTTGTGAATCATATTGAAGTAACAAACTCAATATAAAACTTTTTAAATTCCCAAGGACCTCGTGGAGCGTTACAATTGAGTTCCGGAGGTAAGAGGTGGAGTTTAAAACGGACGGTAGATTTGAAAAGTTTCCAGTTTGTCGAGAGGTGGGAGGCGGGGGAACTGTCCCCTGTTGAACCTGTTTCTAATTAAATATTGAAGCAGGCAGCTGTTAAGTTAATGGCCGGTTGAACGGCTGGACGCGTAAAGGGAATCTGCAATAATCGTAAGTTCCATATCTGATTTAGATATCTATAATGAAACTCAAACGTGACATAGCCATCTATCAACGCACAGCCCAAACCACTGGACGGATCAAGCTGAAATTTGGCATCGAGGTAGATGTTACGACGTAGGCATCCGCTAAAAAAGGATTTTTAGAAATTCAACCCCTAAGGGGGTGAAATAGGGTGTTGGAGTTCATATGGATTTCGCTGTTGAAACCGCGGGGCACAGCTAGTTTTATAATATAGGTTTGCGCTCTTCGATTTCACACGCGTATGTTTCGATCCTGTGGAAATATCGAGAAGAAAAATATATGTTGGCCGATTCTCAGATTGATTGGCAGTCTATCGCGCAGGAGAGGGACAAATGGCGCAATCTAGTGTCGGAGGCCAAGATCCATTTCGGGTCACTGCGCCGGCGAAAGTGAAGTGAAATGAAGTGATTCTCAGACCTACCCAATGAGCATACAAAATTTCACGAGATCTGCCGTTTCGGAGGAGTATGGTAACTAACATTGTGTTCAGGACCGTATAAATACAGGATATAATAGGTTCAGTAGGATGGCTCGAAGGACCAATGTTGGGGACAGACAATATAAACTAATTTTATATCATACAAAAGGATATATTTGAGTTAATTCTCTTAGTTCTAATGAAGATAATGGGGTGAGAGCATGGGATGAAGATAAGTCGCGAGGGATTGGTTTCTGAATGCGTAGTAACTTATAATAAAGTTAGTTTAAATAATATTGTATCGATAATAACGAAACAATATTATTTAAACTATAGGGCGCGGTGTCGAAATTACGTTGACATGTCTATTATTGTTCGGTGACTGACCCGAACACATTGTGACACGAGAATTTTATATTTATAGAGATCATAGAGAAGAAATATTCAGTTAGTATTTCGGTAGCTTCAGATTTATCTTTCTTATTTTCGCGGTACTTCCCCGGTCGTCCGCCCAGTCTGTGGCTATAAACGATACCTGCTTAAAGTGACAGTTATGTTGTCGCGTTTTGTGAGTAGCCGGTGGTCCATTAGAAGGGATGAGGAAAAGAGGCATCGATAGCTTTAAAAAGACAACAATGTCGGTGCCCTCCCGTGGTCTTACACATAGGGTTGCCAGCTCTCCCGGAATTCCGGGATTCTCCCGGAAAAAAGGCAACAGATTTTAAAATCTCCAGGCTCCAGGAACGCAGGTAATATCTCCCGGACTGCCGAGTGGCTGGCGGCATGTTTCCCCGGCGGGCAGTGGCAAAATTTAATTATCGTAATCTTATAATGTCATAAATTATTTAAATTTTTTAGTTAAGACTGAGAATTTATTTATGATAATAGTGGTAAATACCTAAAGATCTTTTAAATTATATCTAGTAATATGCTTTCTTTTTTTTTGTTTGTGTGATCATCGGCGTTGGCAACCCTACTTACACAGAGTAATGTAAGTCTGCCGATATGAAATCGGCGACATCATTCGTGTAAACTTTTCCTTAATTTGACTGAAGTCACGGCGCTTACTTATACCTTCACCCATGTACTTCCCAAGAGTAAAAACGACATAAATTCGAGAACATTCGACGTGGAAAAACAAAAAGGAGTCCAAAGAACGCTCCGGTCCGTCCATTAGCCAATATCCGTCCCGTGACGAATGGCAGATTAACAATCAAGCTCCAATTTCCCCAACAAGACGAGTTCCATGTCCACTTCATGTCCACGACAGATTGGAATTAGCGCCCTGGACGTGAACACGGACATATGGAAACTGTGTTGCTCCGCGTCATGTCTTATTCGAAAGGGTGATTGAGTTATTGTTTTTTTATAGCATAGGAGGCAAACGAGCAATTGGGTCACCTGATGTAAAGTGATCACCAACGCCCACAGACAGTCGTAGCATGCGTTGCCGACCTTTGAAGAAAGAATAAACTCTTTTCTTGAAGATCCCTAGGTCATATCATAATATATTTTATTCAAAATGTTATTATTGTATAAACCAACCACGAAGACACGCCCCGTCAATATATTTTTTAATATAGTGAACTTTTTTTTTGAAGCATATTTTTTGTCATGTACCTAGCTTTGTTTTGTTTTTTTGTTCATACCGTGTATATCAACGAATAAAGATTTATTTTATTTATTTATTTATTATTTTACTGTACCTAAATGCGCATTTGTGTAATCTCTATATCATCCACATAGAGATTACACAAATGCGCATTTTTTTGTAGCCAACAGAAGCCCGACTGCGCGTTTGCCCCTCTATAACATTAAGAAGAGGCATTAGCCCTATATGAACAAATTACAAATACACATTGCGATTTATGCACACACGAATGTTCATTCGAATTACAATATAAAATATTCATTCGACTCGCAAATTAAATTCGGCGCAGCTACCCTCTCGATCTCCAGACTGCTCCACCGGAATATTCCATCGATTTTCCACCACAAAAGCCTCCTCAGCCGGGCCTTCAACATCGAGTCGGCGCAACAGGCGTCCGCATAATGTCGCTACGGCATATAAAAATGACCTATATTCCGTGATTTTATATTTTTGAAGTGACAGATTTGAAATGGAAGTTTTGAAGTGAGTCTTTTGCGATACTCGAAACTTGCACGAGAAAGAAATAGTAATAATGCGAATAATCTTACTTATTCTATTAAAAATGCGAAAGTTTTTAATAATTGTATATTTTAGAGGTAGAGGTAAATTAGGCAGGCACTACCGGGGAGGTAACTCTCGCTTACACGAGACCGGCGTAAAGTGGCAGCTGTGCTGTCGTGTTTCGTGCGGTGTATAAGTAGCTGGTGGCCCATGGAGGAGGGAGGAAAAAGGAGGGCAGCACATCTGAATAGCTATGCGGATGTCTATGGGCGGCAATTTGACATAGATAAAGATTACAATGCCGCATAACAACAACATATTTACTTATTATACACAACATATTATACTTCTCTTGGGATAATATATTTTACTCGGATAAACAGTAAGTAAAGCCAGTACAATATATTTACCTTAACCTTCCGTATGTTTGTTTTCCATTATACTATTTGTACCGTAATTAACTCATATTTTACGAAAATAGTTTTATTCGAGTCAATCTCTCTTGGGTTTGAGTCTTTGAGTTTATATTTTGTCTAAAAGGGATTTATTTTATGATATTTACACAGGCACCACTTTAGTGACGCCGCTCGATAGGCTATCGATAGTGTGGCAATAGTAAAAATATCGATAGGGCTATAATAGTATCGATAGTTTTGGACGATCGATAGTTATAGCATAGCGACTATCAAACTTAGATACTATCGACAGTATCAATACTATTATAGGTCATCAATAGTGTTGCCATACTTTATGGTATCGATACTATTGATAGTTTCAAAAATATCAATACTATCGATAGTCCTATCGATACTCCGCCGGGATTTCGAGGTCAACTATCGAATACAGGCTTGCTGAACATATGTGAGACAACCAATTTCCGTTCAGCTCTTTGAACTTGGTAGCTCTTTTATTTTTAACCTGAGGAAAGCAGTTACGCGGCATCAACATCCGGGATGGGTTACCGATCAATGTGAGGATCCCAAACCCTATTGGGAAAACCAGCTCGATATAGTCGGAATGCAGTATTAGTAAAGAAAGAAAATGAAGTTCTCTTATAATTTAATATAATGTAATAATCTGTGGACTTAGCACAGTCACACCACGTTAGCCTAACTCTGTGCTAAGTACCGTAAGGACTTGTGTTACGGCCTACGGGTGCTAGACAACGGACAATAAGTATTTTATTGTCTTATAAATTTAAGATTTTTTTTTATATTTATGATTTTTTATAATAGAAATACATTTAGTAATACCTATTTAAACATCCATGACCAAAGCGGGATTCGAACCCGCGGCCCCTGACGCAACATTCTTTGCTTATCCGAGCCCTGTACCATCGCGCCAGCCTGCTCGTCACTTATACTCAAATTATAGCACAAACCAACAATAGGAGCCGTATAATGGCTACAGGTTTCAATTTGATGAATGATATAGGGTGCAAACGAGTAGTCGACAGATTGCCGACGCCCATAGACATCCGCATAGAGGCTATTAGGATCCGCTACCCTACTTTCTCCTCCCGCCTTCATCGGCCACCGCATTACAGACCGCACCAAACGCGACAGCACAGCTGTCATTTTACGCCGGTCTCGTGTAAGCGAGAGGTACCTCCCCGGTCGTGCCGGCCCAATTCGACTACATGCAAGCATGCAGTGAGGCACTACCTCTTACTGGCAATCATGAAAATGTCGCAATATATTTGCATCGACGAAATTCTATAGGAAACGTAGATACGTTCGATGTGTGAAGGAAATGAATAGCAGATCGGCGATACGCGACGCCCGGCTAATGGATTTCTAATTTTATAGCCTAATTCCAATATTGCTCGACCCAACAGCAACATGACTTCGACATGTTCTACATTCGAATATTTGAAATTGGTTTCTTCGATCGTGTTGCTCTTTATTCAAATATTTGAAATTAGGTTTTTCGATCACGATGTTCTTTATTCAAATATTTGAAATTGGTTTCTTCGATCATGTTGTTTATTTTAAGTTTTGAAATTTTATTTGATCGTAATTTTAGGAGTTAAAGTGGTTGACAATTAATATTTCATAATCGTTGACAATTCAGATAGGTACTTTGTTGTCTAATGTCTTAGTACCTGGTTGAAAAATAAAGACACATTTGTCAATAGTTCAAGTAAATACGAGGAATTCCGCCATCTATTGAGGAGTAAAATAAACATAATTATATATAATATAATATAGATGGCGCTGATATTATATATTAGTTTCTTAAAACGCGGTTTTTAAAATGTCCTTATCTTGAGAACCGAGCTTTTCTCGAACCTGGGACCTTGATAAATCGATTCCTTGAGCCGAAAAACCCCTAATCTGTAACTTTCATGAAAATCGTTGGAGCCGTTTCCGAGACCCTGATTACACATAATATATATATAAATATACAAGAATTGCTCGTTTAAAGATATTAGATATAGACTGTGTAAAATCTCTTACACACGAGCTACTTCGGGTCAATTCACACCAAAAGCGCGACGGAGCGCAGTTTATGTGTCATATGAATTTCAACTTTATAATAATTACTTTAATACTTATTATCGCATGAGAAACTCGAACGAGACGCGCGGATTCCCGCGAAGTCGCTGGAATGCTCGAGCATTCGCTGGAATCCGCGCGTAAGTCGCGAGAATTCGATAATAAGTACTACAGTAATGAAAATAAAGTTTAAATTTATATGACACTGAAAGTGCGCTCCGCTTCGCTGCGCTTCGCCGCGCTTTTGGTGTGAATTGTGCCTTCATCCGTCTACATTTGTCGACGGCTGCCGACGACGTGCCGACGGCTAAGTTACCTCTGCCGTTAACACGTGGTGCTCGTGTGTAAGCACTCTAAGAGAGTGAACATGATAAGATCCCTTAAATAATCATAATCTTTCACCCCCGCATTCCTTTTTTATACGTATAAGTACACAAAGGTTTTTAAAATTGAGACCAAACGCCCATTGAAGCACTAAAAATATAACGAGAAAGTAAACAGACCATAATTATCAGTAACGAAATCTTTATTACCTCGTTTTATTTTACGTTAAAAATATTTTCTCGAGGGCAAGGAATTTAAAAAGTCGGCAAAACAAACAAAATAATGAGGCCCGATAGGGGTTCGGCCCCCATTGCTTCCCCTTGCGAATGTTTGTTATCTGAAAATCGCGGGGGTCGAGACAGCGCGGACGCGCGGCGTTTTCCAGAACTGGGTAAAGGTCAGCAGGAGCCTGCGAGCGGGCAAGTAGTGTTAATAATAAACGCGGTACAGCCGGGCGCGAATATACCGGACGATTATACCAGAGTACAATATAGAGTAGTTTATCTTCATACAAATGAGCGGTTTTCAATGTGTGCGTGCCGCCCACACGCCGCACAGCACACTTGGACAAAATCTCAATAAACTCTAAGGGTCAATTCACACCAAAAGCGCGGCGAAGGGCAGCGAAGCGGAGCGCAGTTTATGTGTCATAATTTCAACTTTATTTTCATTGCTATAGTACTTATTATCGAATTCTCGCGACTTCTGGAGCATTCTAGCGACTTCTCGCGCATTCCAGCGACTTCGCGGGAATCCACGCGTCTCGTTCGAGTTTCTCATGCGATAATAAGTATTATATTAATTATTATAAAGTTGAAATTCATATGACACATAAACTGCGCTCCGCTTCGCTGCCCTTCTTCGCGCTTTTGGTGTAAATTGGCCCTTATAAACTGGCTAAGCGGCTGTCGGCAGAAACTCGCCGGCCGCGGCCCG